>OMNZ01095638.1:0-24645 GCA_900303255.1 Lesueurigobius sanzi
CACCCTTAGAGATAGGGTGAGGAGCTCAGTCACCCGGAGGGAGCTCGGAACAGAGCCGCTACTCCTCCACGTCGAAAGGAGCCAGCTGAGGTGGCTCGGGCATCTGTTTCGGATGCCTCCTGGTCGCCTCCCTCGAGAGGTGTTCCAGGCACGTCCCACTGGGAGGAGGCCCCGGGGAAGACCCAGGACACGCTGGAAAGACAAGGTCTTTCAGCTGGCCTGGGAACGCCTTGGGATCCCCCAGGAAGAGCTGGATGAGGTGTGTGCGGATCGGGAAGTCTGGGCATCTCTGCTCGGACTGTTGCCTCCGCGACCCGACCCCGGATAAAGCGGAAGAAAATGGATGGATGGATGCCCAAGACCGGTTTATAGGCCACGATTATGCATATGTATGATATTTTAGCAGCAACATAACATGGAGGAGTATTAGCTAGCATGCGAGTCTCTCCATACAGTGGCTAACGTGTGAGATTGACAGGACAATTTCCTCTGGGTCGCCTGACCATTTGTCAAGTGCGTGTGCTGATAATGTGACAACCGAATATTCATTTAGGAGGCTTTGCTCATGCTATGCAGGTTTGCTGAGCCCGCACTCCTGTACAAAAACACTCCGGCTCACATTTATTCAAGCAGACGTTCCAGTGAGTTCACACAAAATCATCATTTATGCATAGCTCCTACTTTCCTTTCTGCCTTCTTTGTGGAATCGGTAATTACAGATATTATTCTATATGCTGAAAGTAAAGAATCAGCTTTAAAAAAAAAACGATATATGATTCATTTCATTGATGTTAATTGACTCATTTCTATAAAATCTTTCTACATTGATCTCTTTCAGCTCGGAAGAGATTGGAGCAGGTTGAAAATGGAGGCTGTGACCGAGATGCCAGCAGCATGGGCAGTCGCTCCAGTTCTTCAGGTACCATTCATCATAACGGTAACATTATTTTTGTTTTTTGTTTCTTCCTTTTAAAATAATTTAGCAAAATTCCAATAACAAACTACTCAAAAACCAGTATTCATTTACCAATTCTTTCCATTCGCGCTTTCACGAAGGCTCCTTGAACGCCCGCCACAGCAGCAGCGTGGAGGAGCGGTCCCCCGAAAGCCACACGGGCCACTCGGCGGTGGTGGCGGACAGCTACCCGGAGGTGGACAAGACGGTGCTGGTGGAGCGCATCGTCCGTCTGCAGAAGGCCCTGGCCAGGAAACAGGAGAAGATCGAGTTCATGGAAGACCACATCAAGCAGCTGGTCGAGGAGATCCGCAAAAAGACAAAGTGAGTGGCACAAGAAGGGTATACACAAGAAGTAAGTATTGGCTGGTATGCTGCGTCCTGGCCCCAGGGGGAAATATATTATGTTTTTAGTGATAGAGGTAACATACATACTCTATTATTACCTCAGACTGCCTTAGATAATTGGTTTAGGTTTGAATAATGGTCGGTAATGGGGATGTCCTGTGAGACTGGTTGTTGCTGCATTAAGCAAATTTTTCCTTTTTTCTTATTTCTTAAGTCCCAGATAATGATTGGCTTTGATGTAATTCATGTATTATGATAAATTGCTCTCAAAAACTGTATTTTTACTTAAATGGCACTTAGCTGTTACTTTTATACAAAGAAGTCTGTCTGTTAAGAATTACAGGTGCTTACCAAACGACCTTGATTGAACATATTTGGGTTTAGCCCCGTTGCTTCTCCCTATCTCTGCCTCTCATCTTCAAGCTCCTAATGATAATTTGTGACAAACTTCTGTCAAAGCTACAGTATTTATAGTTGAGTGGAGCGGGGGCACAAGAGAAGCACTATGGATTGTTAATTATGTTTTGTCAATTCTGACGCCTCCTCTGAAGTGGGACTGAATGAAGGACATTAGGACGATGCATAATCGCATCTCACCTTCATGTGTGGCTTGGAGCCACGTGCTTGGAATACATTTGGGGTATATGGGTTTTCTGCTTACTCAAATAGAGATCTGAGCACCCGCCCCTACACCGCTCAGTGAGTAGAATTAAGCAGGATAAAGTCACTGTGAAAAGTTCTCAATGAAACTTGATATTTCATTCATATTAAAATTCTCGGACAACTCCTTCCACACATTTTCTCTGCACATGGATTGAATCTATTAGCCTCAACCTACATTCAAGAGTTAAAATCGAGGACGAATCCCACGGTTGCGTTGCTAAATTTAGCCGTGTAAAAATCTCAGCGAGGCAGGGGGTGTTGCTCGACTGATGTGGATGTGAATTTTGTCCTTTCTGCCTTTCTCTCACGATCCCTCTAGGACGCCCTGGCGAACACTGGCGAGATAACTATGAGCCTTCAAGCAGGTGCTGGAAATGGAGTCAGAAATGTGGAAAACACTCTTGGAGGGACTGATAACAGACAGAATTAGGCTTTTTCTTAATGCATTTGAAGAAATCATATGGCGTCGTATTGGTCCAAGTTATTTCTAAATAGATTTTATGAAGATTACTGCATGTTTTAGGCAGGTTGAACAAGCAGTAGACGAGCATCTTGGCAACATACCAAGACATTAGTTTTATCTTGCAATGGTGTTGCTATAGCACCCTAACCTTGATTGAAACTCAAAAATCTAGTTCAAGGGTTTATGCTTGTTGAAACAAAACTTGCCGCAAAGGTAATTTGTCCAAAGAAACTATTATTTTGTTGCGTTAGGTTGCCATATTTGGTCCGTTATTTCAATAGGAAATCTCGATTTCTTTACCAACACCCCACTAAATCCACTTTAGGAAATACAATAACCTTTGCAAACAACCAAAATCACAATCATAATACT
Source organism: Lesueurigobius sanzi (assembly GCA_900303255.1). NCBI lineage: Eukaryota > Metazoa > Chordata > Actinopteri > Gobiiformes > Gobiidae > Lesueurigobius > Lesueurigobius sanzi. Next base: position 2,802 of record OMNZ01095638.1, read on the forward strand.
AGAAAAATCACATTTAGATTTTGTTCCGAAGTCATGCAGCCCCAACATGATTTATTAGGGGAAAAGAACGCTTCTTTCTTCAAGGGCACCGCTTGTCCTTCAATCCGTACACCTGGTTAACATCACCATCGCACCTAAAGAGCCTTTGTGTCTGAGTTGAATTAAAATCAAAGCGAATCACAATCCGAACAAAGCAGGAGGAGGTCTGAGGGTGTTCTCATGCAGCGAGCAGCCTTTCAGCGCACTAGGGATGCAATCAGCGATAACTGCGGACCAGGGACGAGTAGGTTTTGTTGTAAGCCGGTGAGTGTGTGCACCTGCGTTGTGTGTGTGAAGGAATAATGGGTTGAAAACAAGGTTATCAGTGGATCCACCCTCTCAACCTGTCAATCCTGCACTCCCCTTTTAGTGACATACAGAAAGTGGTGTCATAAGATTACTTCCTACCGCTCCATCTAAAATGCATTGTTGGAAAGGTATTGCTCTGCTTTAATGTTGTCACAATATTTAGACCCAATTTTGATCATAAAAAAAATGTGATTCTTGATACCACTTTCCATACCACGGTCAAACAAAACCAAAAAATGCATTTTAAAATTACAATTGGTACGTTGATGTAATAGTCCAATGCAGACAATTCCTTTATTTACATATCCAAAGTGTAATTATCTAGATAAGTTATTGCAATTTCCAGCACAAAATAAAAGAATACACAGTAAAGTATCTGTACTGGCCCAAAAGAGTAACTAGGTTTAGTATCTTGGTTAAAATTGTTTTTACACCCTACTCTTCTTTATAGGAACGGTTTGATTTCAGGACTGTATTTAAGCATAGAAAGCATAACTTTGTTAATCTGGTTCATAAGGAATTCAGAACAACATTTACACGAAAGCCAAAGGGTCAGTAGCTTGGCTTTAGCTGAACTACTCCTGCATACCCCTGAACTAGATGATTATATCTTTACCATTGTGGGTTGGAGCCAATTGCCAGTTTCTGAATCAACTTGGTCGCCATGGTTTACGTGTGCTTTCTGCAGTTTCAGACCAGGAAGGTCGGACAACTCCAGGCTAGAGCTGAAAGGAATATACCGGTACAGCTCAAAAACGTACCTCACCACCAAAGATATGGCAACCAATAATTCAGAAACTGGCAATTCAACAGTCTGTACCATGTCATGCGCTTTTAGTCTTTAGCGGCTTGCACGGGTTGATGATAAGCAGCTACTCTCTGGAATGAACATATAGTTTGTCCACAATTGGGCAAATTATAAGAAACATAACCTAGTTCTGCTTATCCACCCTGATGCTTCGAACCCCCTCCATTTCGGTGCATGTCTAACACCACGCCGCGTCCTCATCTTTTAATTTCTGTCACTTCTTTGTTTTTATTAAACACTATCGCTTTGGGAATGTTGGGTCCAAATATGGGCCCAAGTAAAGCCTAGTTAGAGGTAAGTCTCATCTCTGTGTGTGTGCAAGCTGTTGTAGACGCATGCGAACCAGCGGCTACTGTTTTTAGTTTCTAGTGCTTTTTGCCATTTCTTTTTCTTGCATTGCGTAGTTGTGTTTATCTAGCTATTGTAGTTGTAAAACTGAGAGTCATAGTGCTTAATGCTGTTGGATTTCTGATAAACAGTAGCTTAGGTTGTTTGTTTGTACTTCATATTTTTAATTTTAATAAATAAAACGTCTGTATGAATTGAACATCATTTTATCAGAAGTCACACAGGCATGTTTTCCACCCTTTTTAGCCGTACTTGCGTTTTGTGTTCAATCTTAAATTTCTTGCCTGTTGCCATAGCGAATCTAGATGACATATCATGTATCCGTGCCATAGGAAAAGCCACAACATGTTCAGATGCAACCCGAAGCAACAAAAACCTGTCCATCGTGTGTAGTAATTGCTTGCTTTACTCTCCAGTTGTGGTGGCTTAAAATGCTTTGCCCATGTTATGAAATTTACAGTGGTGGTGACCCCGGCTGTCTGGCTCCCCTGCCCCCTGACATAACTATTACACAACAAGCACAAATCCTGGCCAACTACATGCGTTTAATTTAGCCCTGTTCCTTAAGTTAATGCCTGTCGTCTAGGGCAATCATTTTCTCTTGGATGTAAAACCTCTTCAGAAAAGGACAGACTCAGACGCTAATTTCCTCCAACACCACCTGCATATTTGGCTATTCATCTTTCAGCGATGTGGGCAGTAATAATAATGAGTTTGAATCATGTTGACAGATATTTGAGATGTTTTTCTCTAAATGAAAATCGGGTAGGTTTGAGGAGTTTCTGTTCACGACATACTGTAGCCTAGCCTTTATTCTGTACAGTATGGACGTATTTGCAGCTTGATTCTTCCTATTTTCAAACAAAAGAGAAAAGAGGAGACCGAGAAGTTTTAATGTTTAGTCCCCACTGTCCCCTAACTCGTTTGTAGCTCTCCCAATCCCTCCTGCACAGCCTGAATGTTCACACGAGTTATTTGTAGGCGAGTGTACAGCTTTGTCGATGCAGAGTGGGACAAACGGCCCTCGAAATGAATTGATTTATGTTATTACTCTACTGATCGATAGAAATGTAGTTAATTTACATGCAGGTGCCGTGTGACCATCTTTTTTCTCCCACAAATTGCTCTTGTTTACAATATACCATAGCAGCAAAAATAAATTTACTCTTTTGCAAGAAAACGGTCGCATACCCCTGATTTATTTGACTTTTCTTATCTGTGTTCAGTCAGGGTTATTATAATGTCAACAATGGGGTTTTGAGTTCAAAACAGCCTGTTGAAATTCATGTTATGTCATTTCACACTCAAAATGGATTTATTTCTTAGATGGACCCCCCACCTGCAAATTGCATTTTTCTCAGCTTTTTCATAGTTTCTGCCGATGACGTGAAAAGGGACAGTATTTCAGTTTTTCCTTTGAAGTGGTTTTGACCCGGCACCTCCATCACTTCTCTTTCTCTCTCTCTCTCTCCCTGCAGAATTATCCAGAGCTACGTGTTGAGAGAGGAGACGGGGGCGCTCTCGTCGGAAGCGTCAGACATTAACAAAGCCCACCTGAGCCGCAGAGGGGGCATCATGGCCTCCCTGTACACGTCACACCCGGCGGACAGCGGCTTGACCCTGGACCTTTCCCTGGAGATCAACAGGAAGCTGCAGGCGGTGCTGGAGGACACGCTGCTAAAGAACATCACTCTGAAGGTGAGCCAGCTGCACCCAAAGTTTGGAGTTACATAACGATTTGTACAAAATACGCAAGATGGTACTGAGGATTCATGTCTGTGGAATGAATGAATGGACTGTTTTGGCCACTTCATTTGTGACATTTCATCTCCTTAGAATTACAAAGTTCTATCTGACATTTTTGTTGAGCTGCACACATTCTTAAAACTAAAGATTTTGGTGCGATTTTTAGTTTTTTATTTACAAAAACACATTACCAATTTCCATTTTGTTATGAGAGGACAAAGCTTTAAACCTAGAAGTCAGAGCTGAATGCAGATACACCTTTTTAAATCTAGATTAATCTACATTAATTTTGAAGTTAATCTAGATTAATCTAGTTTTTTTGCCTGAGGAAGACCCGGCTGGGTCGAAACGTTGCAACTCAATAAATCTTTGCAAGGATTGATGGTGTGCGGGATTTCTTTTTTGCCTTCATCCTATGCACCCATCCTCTGTGATGTGCGAAGTCTCCTAACTTTTCATACGAGATTAATCTAGATTAAAATGGCTCATTTTAAAGGTCGGCACTGAGATAATCCTTCTCTTAGTTGGGCTTGTTTGGTCCTCATTTACGTCTCATTTCCATTGTTCATTTTGTCATTGGCTGAAGCGACTGTCAATCAAGCACTTGGTGGTTACCACAGTAAGAGTGGTCAAAGTGGGTTTTATAAGGTTAATGTGATAATTATAATATAATTGCTTCAGCTATTTAATTAAATACAATGCTTAAAATGTAATAAAATGGACCTAGATGTGTTTTCTCTGGGCCCCCTGTATCAAGGGACACCAACCTGAGCCCCAGGCTGCAGTATGATAACTCCGCCCCTGGCTGGCTCTGGCTTTTTACGAGACATCAGAGGCACATCTCCACAAATTTTGAGCCAATTATTATCAAATCAAACGTAACTTGCAGAGTACGAGCTGGAAAGCACATATAAACCAGTATAATGACCAGAATCTATACTTATTTAGAGAGATGGGCCCATTAGGACACCGCTTCTGCATAAATTGGCTCACGCTGCTGTGTGACCAAAATACAGAACAAATACCAATGCGAGGCACGTAGTTTTACAAATACTATGGGACAATTGGCGACTATAGAAGGAGAGATGCTACGCGTACTTTTTATGCTGGCGAGTTGTGTCGGTGTTTGTTGTGCGCCGTCACAAATATCAAGATGAAAGTCATCATAGCTGCGTAATATAGACCCAGCTCCAACACAACTTTGAGAATAGATTAACGGCGATATTTTTTTTATCGCCCGATAAGAGTCTCACGTTAACGCCGATAACAGCCCACCACTAATATATATATTATTTTTATTGGACCTTTTGAATTAACCAGAGCAGATCGAGGACCATTTCTCATTTACGGGAAGCCCTCTCTTGCCCCAAATATCAACACACTTCTCATTAGATTGGAAAAATTGACAGATGAAGCTAAAAATCAATCGTAATTGCATCCTGCCCTCCCTTAAGGTGACCCATTATGTCAGCTTTCCCAATATTGGGTCACAAAGATGTGCCGATGACCCCTCAGATAGCCTTTAAGCTATTCAGGGTTTAGGCAAACATCTACACCAGAAACCTGCGCACTGCAGATTGGAGCGACAGTGACAGCAGCCATCACCCACAGCCAATAAAAAAATAACTTAAGCCCCCAAACCCCCAGTATTATAACTATTTATTTGTGTAGTGTGTACTATATTTTCTTAATCAGACGAGCAGATGACAGCAAACACATTTTGGAGAATAATGTGCTCCAACTTGGCCTGGCAGTCTGTAGCAGCAGGCTGTGTCAGATTAGATAGTTTAGTGTGGCGACTTTCCCATTCACTTTTTACAAGAGAGCAAACTGATTAAATCCTTTGCTGTATTATGACTTTGAATAAATGGTACCCAACTGTTCGCTGTCGTGTTTAAAATGTACACTGTGGGCTTATAATGCATTGCAAATCTAACCAGTACAGCCTTGTTAGGTCAGTACTGCCGGTATATAGGTTACGTTTACGTTATAGAATTGGACTTCAGTTGGAGGGCAGGGTCCAATACACCTCTACGGGAGAGAGACCTTTTTTTCAAAAAGAAAGTTGACAATGTTTTCCCTGATCAGTATTTGGTAGCGAATGGATCCTGAGTCATATTATTCTTGTGGCTGAAAGTCCTTTGGCCACTTTTATGAGAAAATAATTAGGAACTGACAGAAGACTTTGAACTTTGTGCTAGTTTTGTTTCATGTGGATTCGGAATTACAGAGATATTGACCATAAACCAAGTCGAAAAATCTGGATTTTGACGGTTATCATAGTTGGCAGCATGGGATTCCTAGTTAACCTCCACCTCAATTTTAAACTATTCACCTTATTCGATCCCGCCCACTTTGTTGCCTAAGCATTTCCTGTTTGTCTTAGCACTTCCTGTGAGCTGAAATTCCTTTGTTGCCAATGTAAGAAAAAAAACAAATGGGAATGGACAAAAAACTGGCGAAAAAGTTCAAAGCAAATTTATTTTTGTGGCTCATGTTTAGTTTCAGTGGAAGGACGACATGAAAAAAGTGAAATTTTATTTTTTTAGCAACATTGCCACTTACTTTTTGTTAGTCTAATTGGCTAATTGTCTGTGAGGAATTCTAAAGGACCAAAGCTGATAAATATATTTACACAGCTGTTTTTTACAAATGTTTATTGTTACACCAATAACAGAAATGAAAACCAATATCAGCTCAAGTCAGACCTGCAGATTGACCATAAACACAAGATGGCAGCCCCTGTTAATTCAATTCAATAAAATTTTATTTCAATTCAATTTTATTTGTATAGCCCAGAATCACAATAAAGTTGCCTCGCAGGGCTTCACAGAAAATAAAAAGACAATTATTGAATATTAATAGTGCTGGGCGTCCTTAGATCCTCCTTCGCGGCAAGGGAAAAACTCCAAAAACCCTTTGGGACAAAACGAAGAAACCTCGGGGAGATCCATATGAAGGGGGAGATCCTCTCCCAGGACGGACAGGCTGGATGGGGGTGGGGGGATCACGGTGGCGCCTCCCATGGTTCTTCCCATGACGGCTGCTCCTTAGTGATGCTGATCATTTACATTTACAAGTTTCTGAATAAGGTGAAATAGGCTGGTAGGAATGTTGTGATGTCACGTGAACACAGTTGTCAGATGAACTGAAAATGATCTGTCTGTGACCGAATATTTTGAGTTCTGACTGACCATTTTGAAGGATTGAAAAGCAAGCTCGCGTCCTCTTTTGAGAGTTTTAACACAATGTAGTTTCCTAATTCATCTTCCATGATTCTACTATTTAGATTAGCATCCATTTATCCTGTAATCTGTGTGTTCTTACATGCATAATACTAGGTACATAATGAAATTAATTAATGGAGGATTAAAAAAAACTCACAACCCTGTCCTTCAAATTATCCCTTTTCCAAAACCACTGCATGAAGGCAACCTATTGAAATGGATATTACCACGTCCTATTCAGCACATATCAAAAAGGCTGGGGTTTGTTCAGTTGGATCTAATCAATCTTCCTTTCATGATGTTCTTGGATGTCATTTCCGCGGGAGTGTTAGCTGTCCAGTCAGTGACCAATGAGCGAACGGGCAGCTGTGGACCATTACATGTAATCACTCCACCGTAAAAAGTGGCATCTATTAACATTTTGGCTGGCACTCGCACTTTTCAATTACGTGAATTCCTGTACACGACTCCACACCAGAAATGGACATGAAATTAATTCCTCAAAGAAAAAAGAGACTATAAAATGTCCCAGGTGCATCTTTAGGCGCCCACAGACTTTGATGCATGCTCTTTTTAGATTAGTTTTCATTCCACTCCTCCTACATCCCTGGTATTCCCTTGGCAGCTCTAATGAGTCTAAATGCCTGGCAAAAATACAATATCGTGCTACTATACGGCCGTGCGTTTTATTTTGACGCGTAGCGGGGAATGACAAGCGTGTTTCAACTTGTGAGAATGTGGGGCATTTGGGTCATCTTTCACAAACTTTTCAAACCCACTAACATCGAGTCGGCTTGATGCGGCTGCGTCTTTGATTTGACAAGCTGTCAGGACGCTGGGCTCGTCGGGTTGTCACTTTTAAGACGAATGACTTCTCGCACAAAAAAAAAAAAACAATTCGGATTTAGATGTTGGACTATTGCAGGGAGTTGAAAAGAAAGGGGACTCTGCTACTATTGAGTTCTTCAGGTCGAAAGTTTATTGGGTGATTTTTACGGCGTTATTTAAACCTTTCCTTGTGTTTTCCAAAGATGGTATTATGTGTGAAAAGTGCTAGAATGCAGGGTGACATTTAAAAAGAAGCTAAAGCTGGCTACACGCGACAGGATTGGAAATCTTTTGAGGTTTAAAAACATGACAACAAAGTTCACAGACACATAAGGACACGCATAAGGAGTCTCACGACAAAATAATAAAGTTTTATTGGGCCACGCCTCCCCAAACTCAGGGAGACCCTAAATCTGGCTAAAACTCCTCTAGTGTGTAACTAGCTTTAGGCTTAAGTACCACATTTTCCGGACTATAAGTCACACTTTTTCTCATAGTGTGGCTGGTCCTGCGACTTGTACTCAGGTGCGACTTGTATATTAATTAATGTTACGTTAACATACCAGACACCTATTCAGTTTATTGTTTATGCTTCGTGTAGCTGAATCACCATCGCCATAGGATGACAAACCATGATCCAAAAAGAAATTTAGATTATTTTTATTGTAAAATACTAGAATTTCCCACTAACTATTGTTGAATAAACATTAAATCAGCCTAAAAACGTGGATGAAATAAAATAAATGTTCCCTGGGAAAGGCTGGCGACCCACTGTATATGGTTCCACGACCCATTGTGTTAAGAACCAAGGATGCACTGTGTTGAAATGTTATCACAATATTCAAGATGGTTATCAAAGTTGAATCTTGCAATCTTTTCTCTCACTTCGCTACTAACTCATCAGTATGAAATGCATGTATTTAATGTTGTATGTCCAAACTCAAGTCTCTGTCACAACAAAGACGGCTATGTTCCAAAACGTCCCTTACACAATGTTTTGACCTTGATATTTTTCACTAAAATTTGAAAGCAATAAAAAACAATGTCTTCAGAAATGAAATGCAGCGTGGGAGTGCTTGCTGACAGTCTTCTTTTTGGAGCTGAAAGGTGATTGACAGTAAACAGGAAGTGCTAATTTGTGACAGTAAATCAGCAGGCCTAAATTAAGTCTTGGCCGCCTTCATAACAACTCCGATTCATTGACAACTAATCGACAAATGAGATGCAAGTTCAAGAACAAACTGCTCCTCAATGTTTTTTTTTCTCAATCTGTTTCTGTATTTTTTTTTGTTTTGTTTTAGGAGAATCTGCAGACGCTGGGGGCAGAGATCGAGCGGCTCATCAAGCAGCAAGATCCCAACGACAACGCCAGGAGGAAGTAAAAAATAAAGAAGGGAAACTTGTTTTTGTGCTGAACCATGTGAAATTTTAAAAACCTTCTCCGTGAATCGATATTTGGGGAAACGATTTGAGCTTGCAAGTGCCAGTAGCTCGTCCATCCGAATCTGGACATACTTGAAGCGCCATCTGCGAGTGTCCCAGTCGCTCAAGTCTGTCTGTTAAGAGAGCCATGCGAAAATCATCCCAAGCCTCAAACCATGCCTTTTGAAAAAATCTAGTCCATCTTGAATGTATAGCAGAAACTACCTTGGAAATGTTCACCGCGAGTCGTTTTAAACCACGACAAACAAGTGGAAACGGCCGCAAAGTGGGATGTGGTTTCCTGGCGTCGCCTCTACCTCTTTTGCCCGATGTCCATCTGCCAATAAGCCAAATGTATTCGCGAAGGAGAGAGGCTTTTTAGCTCGCCGCGCTCCACGTGTGAAGAGAAGAAACGCATCTGTGGCTTCTTGTGCGCCGCCCGAAGCAGTATCCCCCTTTTTTTTTTCCTTTGTGCAGCACTTAAAGGACCAAGCGGGAAAAGAAAGGCGTTTTCCCGACTCCAGAAGGCCGTGTGTGTGTGTAGACGGACCCTGTTTGTTATTTAAATGTGTGGGAACTGAAGGAGAGATGGCCACGTAATGTTAAAGTGTACAAATTTTCAATGTTAATTTATTCTTTTGTAGTCATGAGAAATCATATTTTTTTTAAATGTTATTACTGTTGATTATTGTTTAATTTTGATCACATCTTTTTGCCTCTTTCCTTAAAGCTCACAAATGCAAGCGTATCTCATTCAATTACAGAAGTATGCAGGCTCATGTAAGCGCTGTCTTTTTTATTTATTTATTCCCCATTTTTCTAGATTTGCCCAAAATTCAGTAAGTCTTAAAACACTATTTATTCAATCTGTACAAAAATAACAAACTAGACACCATGGAGCCGGTCCACTGTAGCAAATGAGTGGTGCAATTTGTAATTTTGAACTGAAAAACAATGCAACTCTCCAACGCTTTGCAATACATCGTCAAGCACTTATCACATTTGTAGCTGTTCTCTATGAAAACGCCTCCACGATAGATGTTGTCTTAGCTGCTCTTGCTCCGCGTGTGTGAGTGTGTGGGATAAATATCCAGCCAGGAAAGGGGCAAAAATGTTTTTATTCCTTTTGATTTCTTTTTTCTGTTTGTTGTCTATCAAGAACTAGAATCAAAAGGGTTTGTAGGTGTAGCTCTGGAAAGCCAATGGAGAGACAGAAATATATCCAGGGACAAAGTGCAATTCTGTTCCTCCTTTTTATTAAATTAAATATATTATGTTTATGTTTTGTGTGTGTGCCGATGAGTTGTAAGTCTTTTTATGATTGTGGTTATAATGTCTGTCAGCGTGCACGGCTGCAATTCATGCGTGCCTTTTGTAAACTCATATTTTACGGAGCTATTATTGTTGCAGAAGGAGTTGTTGCATTTGTAAAAAGACCCGTGCATGGACAAGAAGAAGAATGATCATGTGCTGAGAAATGGCTAGTAACTTTACTTAAGGTGAGACACTGCAGGAAAAACCTTTTTTTTTTTTGAGTCGTTTACTCTCTTAACAAATAAACTTTCACCTGGAAACTGATAAATTACCTAAAAATTACAATAAGGAGTGTAACTATTGCACTGATTGAATGTTTTTCCATAGAACTATTGGGGAAATTGTAACTTCAGTGATTACTTTCTCAAAATGCATTTTTCTCACATTGTGGCAACAACATCTCCACTTTAGTAGCTCCTACAGACTGCAAACTTTCCAGTCTTATATTTAACAATATTCTGAAGGTTTGTTCAGAGGGATTTTGCAATATTTAACTCCTAACTTGATTTACTGAGGGCACAATCCCAAAAAACAATGTGAAATTTGACAGATTTATTCACTTTATTCAAAAACTAAGCATCAAAAATCCCATCTGAACAAACCTCAATAACGAAGACCTCAACAAAATAAAACCATACACTTAAACCTGGCTATATCCATTTATTTTTTTGTTGCCTATAATATAGGCAATTTTTATGCATAAAATACCAAACATTTTTAATGAAAACATAAAAAACTTCCAATGCATTTTTTACTCAAATTTATGTCAGTTATATTCAGCAAAAGTTTCGTCTAGATACCACTCAATTTAAATAGTTCCCCTATTCCCCTGCAGTGTCTGACATTAAGTATTGACCTTAGCATGTTGATGGGCAGAAGAGTAGAAGTCTTTCAGATTTTTAGTAGTTCTTATAAATTTCTTCTATTCCAGCGAGTTATCTTAGTATGCAGTCACAAATTCGTCTTGCTATGCCCAGATCTTAGCCCACACATGTATAGATCCACAAACTCTATGCACACCTCTTACAGGTAAATCTACCAACACATATCTCTTTGCACATCTTCTTGCAACAATAATGGCTCCGTAGTCGCTGCGTCGGCACAAGCTGCTTCGCCTTGCGCGCCTTCCCCAAACTGACCCCAAAGTTTTGTTCAACATCTTGAACGACGAGCACGTCCTCACACCTGCAGAGCTATACTTCCCCCCACGTCTCATTTACGCAGCATGACGAGAAGAAACCGGGTCGAGAATCCATAAGCCTCCCGACTATTTGATGTGATTGAAAAAGAGCTGTCATATAAGATAAGTCTCCAGCCTCTTTGTAGCTCAATCTGATGCCAGCTTTATGGGTCACGACTCGCGAATGGTTCCAGGTCCATCTCCGTACCTGCGCCTCGGGGCATGTGTAGAAATGAATAGATCGAAATTCTAAGCATCGGTGTCGTGCGGCTCCTATGGCCTGCCTATACCATGCGTCTGGTGTGGAATACTTGATGCAGTGGGTTCAGAAAGTTTTTAGACCTCTTTTAATTAAATCCATTTTATCTATTTGAGCAAAACTAGTCGTCGTTATCGTTGTATCTGTGTGTACACTACCCGCCGCCAGGCATCTCTCTTTGGTATGAAAAAAGTAGCTCTCTGGATATAACGGCACCCAGTCCACATCAAAAGTGCTATTGCTGGTTCGCTCCGATAAGTTTCAGAATATAGTTTGTTGTCTGAGCTGTGTATTACGGGATTTGGTCAAACTTTGTTGTTGCATTTTCAACCCGTGACCATTAATATTCTGAAGAAACTCTCCTCTTGAGTACAAGTTCGATTGATGGAAGCTTTATTTGACTCTGTATCAACAGATGATGCCAACGAATGTGGCTTGAATGAAGAAAGTGAGTTGTTTGTGTACAGGTGCATCTCCTACAGTAAAGGATGATGGAAAGGTGCATTTCAGTTATGCAGGCTTCTGAAGTGATCAGTTTTCCATACTTCTCTATTAAGATGCACCTGTTGTATGTGTAACTATGGCATTAAATGATTGTTTGATTTCCTTTCAGTGCAATGATTCTCCCCATATCGTTTGTGGAATAAGCAAACTGTGATTTATGTATACATTTGTACATAATTTCTCTGTAAAAATGATTTTAAAAAGGCTGATTATGTTGTGTATATATACAGTATGGTGTCTCCAGGGAATAAAAAGGGGTTGACTCTTAATTTTTTGTGGTTGTTTTTCTAATAATGTCTGTAATATGGCTGCAATCAAATCATCACGATGACCGAAACTAAAATGCAATTAATCAGATATACTGTACTACTGTATGTCCAAAGTCGCCAGGCCCTAATCTTTTGTCCTGTGTACCGCAGTGGCCCTTGCAAGTCCCGGTAAAGGAAAAGATTGTGGAGATGTGGAGATAGCCCCTCACACATCTTAGTCCACTTGAGAAGGCGCAGAGTCAGCAGAGTTGGAGGTCAGTGCACATCGCTGCGCCACTGTCAATCAAATCAGGAACGCCATTACATAACACACAGACGCCACCAAATACAGGAGAGACCTTTTTTTGAGTGGGTTAGTCTTTCTTTGCGAGGTTAGCATTTTGGTGAACTTGCATAATACATTTTTGTACTTTAGTTACTTAAAAAGCATTAAACATTATTAAATGAATTGTGGCAAAAGCAAGGCCTTAATTGTCGATGTTCAAACTGGAATTAAATCTAAATTCTTGGTAATTTTACTGCAGAAGTTTGGCCAAAATTTGGTCAAAAGTTTGGTCTAAAAAACACTCCACTGCAGAAATTATGCACTATTTCAGCTCAAAGCTTGTCCGTTATAACAAATTTTCTGTTGAATATGGAAATTTCCATCATTCCTCTGTTTGGCAAATTTTAAGAAATTAAATACGCACAGATTTGCTGCATTTATGGCATTCAAAATATGGTATTTGGGCATTAAAATGGAATTAAAAAGCATTCAATGTGACTCCTAGCACATAGCTGATTAGTCTCCAATGTCCTCTCAAAGTCTATAAAGATTTTCAAGGGGATTCTTATCTTTCGGCACCAGGAAGAGCCTAGATGAAGGTTGTGGAGCTCCATACTCTGGTGATTTATCTGACAAAAATTGAATAGTACTTGAATTTCCCAAACATTTGTAGCCTAATAGCCTCTAAAAGTCTGTGGAATAACATTAAAATTGAACAACAAACCCGGCTGCCTGCACAAGCCGATGTGAATGCTGCTTTAATTTAACACTTGCAGGTGCACCAACCTCATGAATGTGCACACTGCCCATTTGCACTGTTCTTGGATGTGATTTATTTGAGATAATAGGGCAGCGCACCAGAAAATTTGTTTTCCATTTGTTGTGAGGTAGATGGACCAAAACACGCAATCACACCCACCACGCAGTAGCGGTGCATATCTGTGTCAGAAAGCAAAACTTTATCTTTATTATTGCAACACTCTATAATAAGGTACTTATTATGAACAAATGATGAGTGACTTTGGATCTCTCGTGTTTAAGGCGAGACACTGCAGGCAAAACGCGATGTCTTTGGCAGATTCGCGCGTTCAAGAACGAGCGTCATGAGGCGCCTTTGGTCTGAACGGGGCTTTATTTACATTTTTTTGGGCTCGTTTGCTCTATTACATCTAAACAAATAAATTGCCTAATCTAAATGTCAGTATTGCAGCCATTCAATATTTCTCCATAGAATTATATAGAAAATGTATTTTCTCACATTGTTGCAACCAGAATATAAGTGGGAAGTGAATGAATGCTTTCCCAACCAGGGCGCCATGGCACCTTAGGGTGCCCCAAGGAATCATCAGGGGTGCTATGGAAATTTCTCCTAATCGGCGTGTGCTCACTCTCTACCACTATAGGACAGTGTCACGCAAAAAACAAAGTAGCCCACAATCATACTGTGAATGGGACAAGTCACAGGTTATTGATGAATGATTATTATGATGTATGTGCTCCAACACAGAGATGGATCAACATGGTGTCTCTGTGAGACAGTAGTAAACATCTGGAAAGTCTTGAGCAGAAGTTGTTATATTTCTCTTCACTTTCCATTGATTGCTTTGACTGGATCCCAAAGAGTTTCCATTATATTTCAATAAATACTTTTCTGTGAATAATTAGTTTGGTGGGGCGCCTTGTGGCTCAAAAAGGTTGGGAAACACTGAATTAATGGATAATTCATCATGAATTCCTGCATGACTTCACCATGAATTCATGTGAGTTCATTACTTTTCATGATAAAATACTTCATGAGTAATTCATAATGACACAGAATGGGGAAAGCACAAACCTTTGAATAAACTTACAAACAAAATCAAACTCATCATTAGTTCATGAGTTCATTATGAATGTCTTCTGTGCAAAGAATTCATCATGATCATGACTGTGTCAGTCTGTGTTGCCAGATATTCTTTCTGTCTTTTTCCAGTCTTGTACAAAGGCTGTCTCTGCCAAAACGTGAACCTACATAAACTATTAGTTCTACATAATGAACTAACTACACTAAATTAACAATATTGCAATATAGTTCCATAGAAGCAATGCTAGAATATATATAAAAAAGTCTGAGATTAAGAAAGATAAGATTAAAAGTTCATGATTTTCCTCATTCACTTCCATTTTAGCCTTGTTTTGGTCCTGATTTAGTAATGTTTACGTCTTGTTTTAACACAAAATGACAACAAGTATTTGCTAGTTTAGTTTGAATTTAATGAGACGTACTGCGTTGAAATGGTTTACTAAAATATCACAATATTCAAGACCGTTATTATAGAATCTTGCCATTGTTCTCATATCGTGCCACACCTGTGTCAGTCTGTGTTGCTAGATATTCTTGCTGCCTTTTCCCAGTCTCGTACCAAGTTTAGACCTACATAAACTAATTCTAGATCAATTTGGCGGAGACAAATCGATTCCAGTCTCAACTCCTAGCTGATGATGACAGTTGGATGACTATTGAAACGTTCTAGAGTTACATCAAATCTAAAACTTATCCAGTTGATAAAGATCTTAATATGTCTTAATGTATCTTAATATTCACTATTAAACAACATATCAGAAATCCCATCTGAAAAAATCTTTGTAACTAACAAAATAAAACTACACTAACAAAACTTAATGTTTTTTTTCTAATAATCAAGTCAGTAATATACAGCAAATGATTAAATGTGTTTACTTTCCTCTTTTCCCACAGCGTCTCGCCTCAATCTGAAAACAAGCTTGCACCAATAACGTAAACATTCATGCAGATGTTTACAGATTCTCCGTGGTATTCCGCCCGCCGAGCTTTTAAAATGTCACCCCTGAATGTGGCACTGTTCTCTGGCTTCTCCATTATCTTACCCACGCGTGCACATTTGGAGATAAAAAAACACCAGCTGATAGCACCTGTCATCAAAACAACGTGTTATTTAACTTGCAAAGAGAAAAAAAAAAAAGGAAAAAAATCCACATCTTCTCTCAGACAGTCCTCTCACATAGATGGACATATTTCCTTTTTACCTCGGGGTACAATGACAGGTTCAAATATCCAATTCAGGCCAGTGTGAGAGAGAGAGGGTCTATTTATAGCTCAGTGATAAGGATTCCGCCTCAGATGGACACACTTCAATTTACAAGGCTTCACTCTGCCCTTTAGACAGAGGACCGTAATACTACTCTCCAAGTCTTTTTTTTTTTTGTCCACTTTTTCAAATTACCTCCGCGCAGAAATGTCTGAAATATTTAGATGTACGCCATGAAATGTCTGGGGCATACAACGGAGAGAAAATGTAGCACAGTGTGGAGTAACTACTGACGTGTGCTCATTTAGAAGGCACCACCAAATACTCATAAGTACTCCTCGCTTTTAATGTAATCAATTAATGACTATAATATTTCTATTTTGAAGATGTATTGTATTTGCCATTGCTGTGTGTATGAGATGAGCTTTACTAATAAACTTGCCTCGCCTTGATGTTGATAATATTACTAATATTTCCCATTATTGCAACTATAGTAGTATGTGATAGTATATAAATACCACTATGACTAATACTATTAACACTATAACTTCTAAACAATATTCAGGACTTGACTTGGACTTGCAAAACAATGACTTGACCCGACTCTACTGTATGAAGATTGGTCCCATAGTTTTTGGCTAACCATCTAGACCAGTGTTTCCTAACCAGGGGTACGCGGAAGGTTAGCAGGGCGTCCTTGTAATCATTTCAGATAAAATTAGGATGAAGGAAATTGTATTTTTGATTTAAAAAAAAAAAAAAGACATTTTAAAATATTTAACTGTAAAGAGTGAGATTTTGAAAGTATTTGGCTGTATTTTACCTGATAAATTGGAGTCATTGTCATACACTTTCTAACTAATGGACAAAACCGTTGAAGCAGGGGGTACTCGGAGTATAAAAGAAAGGCCCAAGGGGTACATGAGACAAAAAATGTTGGGAACCACTGATCTAGATTTACATCCATCTGAAATTTTAAATTAAAAAAATTAAAGAAGGAATTTAAAGTTGGGAATATGATTTCTTGTAATGTCTCATAACAGTATCTGTCTGTGCTCTCAAGAAGACGAGCTTTATTTATATAGCGCCATTCATTCAGTATTGTCTAGGCATAGGACGATATGGAAATTTTTGTTGGACAAAATGATTGCGATTCACATTGTTATCACAGTAATTATCTGCGACGACTGAAGCCATGATGCTAATTTTGAGAAGATCAACTAATCGTGCCTTCTTTTCATCGTGGTTACCAATGTTATTGTCACTGCCTGAGTATTGTCAATAAAATATACTTCTAAAACTGCTATTATACATTGCAGTAGTACTAGTTTATTATATTTCACCTTCATGAAACGCTAGAGACGCAAGGAAGAAAAAAACCTCAGCCTTTGGGGTTAGGTTTTTGCCTATTGTACATGTTTTTGTGGTAGTGGTAACCAGGGCACCCGGAGGAAACGGACACAAACTCCACACAGAAAGGCCGCGCCCAGAACGGGAATTGAACACTAACTGCTGCCACCGTTGATTACTAAATTTCAGAATGAACATGACCCCCATTTGGGTTTCCAGATTCTGTGGTTAAAACGATAGGTAATATTTTTGCAGATCCGTAAGCGTGCTTGATAAATACCCTACATTTGAGTAAAATCGTAATTTCTTCACAGGGTTTAGGTCTCACTATAATTAATTCCATCAGTGTCAATGCCCCACTGTGCATTTTCCATTTTAAAGAGTTAAACAGTCTTTTGTCACGTCTGCCTCACGGATGAAAATGGACAGTCATCTCCTCCAGTCGTGCTCTGACACATTAGAAGTCTGGAACCTAATTTATTTTTCCCCACAGTTCACCCTTTGGGTTGAAACGTACATGATTAAAAATTATTTCATCCCGAGCTCTGTGCGTATCATAGAACACACACCATGTTTTATCTGCCTTTTTCATACATAGTGGAGTGGCGTGGTGTGGGTTGTTCGAGTTGCAGGCATTCTCTGTTCCAAGGGGCTTCTTCTGGCTCATTTGTTCAGTTTTTGTTATAAGGCTGTTTTTAAGCTGTCAATTTGCATTACAAAGGTAGTTATATCTGCGTGACCCAGGGACCTGTGGGTCACTCAATGGGATTAATTATGAAACTGATTTAGGGGTAAACAGAACCGGGATAGGTCTTGGGTAGATCAAACTCATACAACGTACACTAATATTATTATGTGATACATTTGAAGCAGCCAACACAAGCACAAATCATCAGTCTTTATGTGAGCAGTTGGGTTTTTAGCAGAAAGAAAAGAAAAAAATCAAGAAAACCATCACAATGCTCAAAAGGAGTAGGCTGAAGCAAAACCGCTAATTTCCGCCTACCCCCGACTTACTTAATTACTAGTTTCTCTACCTGCTGTTGACATTGAGTACATGTATACACACTCATACAACATAGTATATTATCTCACCCCTATAGTAGGTTATAGACCACATATCCAAATGTGTCCCGCGACAAAGTGAAAATCTGCCAGCATTTGGCTTGTTGGCTCGTGTTCATGTCGAGCCCCGTATTGAAAGCATGCAGGTGTGAAAAAGGTGGCAGGATTTGTTCAGTGTCATTGCTTTTTTCCCCCCATTTTGATTTTCTGGTGGCCGCGGGAGCAGCGAGGCAGAAAGCTGTAGTAGTCAGCACACAGGCAGGAGATGTATGGGGGGGATAAGGCACGGGGCAGAGGTGACCTGCCCTGTTTGACAATGACCAATGGGCTGTAGAAGCACAGACCACGGTGTCCTAAGTCTCTGCCGCAATTTTCAACATTATTTGATCTCCTTACGCTCAACGTCTGCACCGTTGACTCCATACAAAGGGGACTGGGACATTTTGGCAAAGGTTGTGATGATAAGCGCTTGCATGTGTGAACGGGGTCGTACGTGTCTGGAGGCAGGCTGATAACAGGGCATTTAGAGCCGAAGTGATGTCATTGTGTTAGTCTCTAAACATCTGGGGTTAAAATGGGTTCAGACTCATTAGGCTGGCTCGGGCATGTGTGGTCTCTGCTTGAAATGGTCTTTCTTCCGAAGTGGACCAAAACTAGGGCAGCACAATTCATCAAAATCAAATCAAACTTGCAAAGACTCCATTATATAATTTCCTCTAAAAGAATAAACTACCTGTCTCCTTAAGGATTGATCGTGTAGAACCTGGTAACTCTGATGGTTAGACTTCACTCATGATTCGTGTAATTTGAGCAGTTCAAGTTGAAATGTTGAACACTTCTGAAGTGATCTATATTCACTGGAGCACTGGTGCACATTTACCAATTACATCACATTGGTTAGAATTTATAGCTTCATCATATTTCTAAAATTGCACAGTAAATTTACATTTTTATTTTCTCAGTTTGACAAATTTTTTGATACTGACAAAATCAAAACAATAAATATATATATATATATATATATATATATATATATATATATATATATATATATATATATATATATATATATATATATATATATTTGCATCTGGTGATATCACCCCATTAATTAATACAAAATAAACAATGGCAAAGATTGCTTTGTTGTTGTTATAGTTGTTATGTAGTTTATTTGATTTATTTTCTCTTAGGGCGTTTTCACACTGCCACTAGTTCGGTCGAACCAGAGGGACTTTTGAATCCAGCCGCACCACTTTAGACCGCGCTAAAGAGCCGCGCTCAGAGCGGCTGAAATGGCTGGTCTCGGACCGGTCTCAGCCGCACTCTGCACCGGCCCAGGTGTGGTGTGAATGTGGTCGACCTCAGGCCGACCTAGTTTCATTCTGCTTTTTGAGTGAAGACAGTGGTGTAGTCTTCATTGTTAAAGTGGGAGGCTATACTGTGATTTTCAGGTCCATTAACCTGTGTCTCTGCTCTGCCGATGCGCACCTTGTGCCAAGCGAGAGGAAAGGAAAAAAAAAAAAACTTGCAGCGACTTTTTGGGACTGTAGCCGTAGCCTCTCAGCTTATGTGGATTCGCCACGTGACTGTTTATAAAGGAAAACTAAAGTTTGCAAAGCTGCCTTCGTTTGGCCATAATGGGTATTTAGGAGCAGCTCTGCTCATCTGCCCTCTGTCTCCAACAACTCCGTACGGGTTGAGAGAGAGAGGTTGAGAGAGAGAGGTTGAGAGAGAGAGAGAGAGAGACTCGCGTGTTCTTCGGTTCTATTGACAGTTTAGTCAATCACAAATTAATAAAAAAATATATACTACTTACAAATCAAAGCTCCATCTTGAGGGCTAAATCAAACCCCTTGAAGGGCCGCATTTGGCCAGCAGGCCCCACTTTGGGCTCTGCTGGTCTAGCCATAAACAAAACCTTCAATATTTAAAGGATTGAGTATTTTAAATGGCCATACCTTGTGGATGCCTGATTTTGTCAGCTCTCTGAAGCTCTGCAGGGTCTGGCCTGGTTAGTACATGGATGAGAGGCTGTGAGGGAATTCCAGGAGGCCTGGGTTAGTGGTGTGTGACTCGAGTGATAGGTTGGTGGTGGTCGGAGGGTCCTTTGGTGCAGCCACACCCCTGTCTGTCTACCCCAAGGGCAGCTTATGGGGACCACTTGTGTATATATGTAGTTTACAACCACTGTGTATGGAGAGAATTTTGTCCCTTATAAAGCACTTTTTAAATGTCAAGGACATAAATGAAAAGCACCGATATAAACAAAATCCCTTTCTCCTCAGTAAACGGTTTTGTTATCTTTGGTTAAACTTAAGTACTCATTTTAATAGATTTTTTTTCATGAGAAGGTTGTGTATTCAGTCTCTCAAGGCTGGCTCAAATAAATAAAAACACAACTCCATCGGCATTGAACATCCACGTACTGAGCTACTCCTGTTTGGAAACCAGGTAAATCATTCTTTCGAGATGGAGGTTGCTATTTTAGAAACTCCTGCACCGTGCAATATAAACAGGCATACTGCATATTATTATTATTGCAGATTTGCTTTACAGACTAGGGCAATGTCTGTTCATGAACTATTTGTAAGCCCCTTGATGCATGTCTAGCTAGATGTTCCCCTTTGTAACAGGATCAAGCCATAGTGCAACAGATGGAGAGTACGAGGCGCCAACTTCACACGGGAAATCAAGCAGATGGACCCCGCCAAGGGTGGCACCTGCTTTTGGCAAGGCTCCTCCCAATATCTCAATGGGATTCAGTTGGTAAAAATCAATGGGGACTTTTATCTTAGAGGGGATCAAAGTATGACTGAGGTTTTCAATTACTGTACAAACCCAAGTGGAAGGAATTTGTTATCGTATGGAAATTCATAACTATAGAGCCTGCCCTTCAAAATATACAGTATGTGCACTAATGTGATTGACCTGTTCCCCACGTATTGGCTTTTTACGTATATATACAGGTTTTGTACCGTGTCTATGCAGTGGTGGAAAGTAAGAAAGTACAAATTGTAGATACTTTTATTTGACTAAAGTTAATTTTTTGATGAATTCTTTTGACTTTTACTTAGCTACATTTTAGAGCAGGCATCTGAACTTGAATATGAAGTAAATTGAATGGTGGTTTAATCCTTGGGTACTGCAAACAATTACTACTTGTATATTTTTATGGCCGTTTACATCACTGTTTTAGACTGCTGTTAAGCATAGTAAATTATTATTATTAAACTATTAGGTATGTCAAAGATCAGTGACATCTTTAATTCCAATAGTTTTTCCAGGTTTGGTGTAAAACTGTTTTTCTCTTATCGTTAGCTGTCCCATTGACTTCCATTATAATGCCGATAAAATTACACTTTTGGGGGTGGGGCGGGTATGGCACCTTTATTTTTCATCAGCTGAGAAAACTTGCCAGAAACCCTTAAAAAATGGATCCTGGAGCGTCATAAAGGCAGCTGTGATGAAAAGTAAAGGCGCCCTGCAAACCACCCATACACCACTGGGCCACCAAAAGGACAAATACACACTAATATCAAGTTTGTTTGTTTTTTCGCATAAGTTCCACAATGCACCTTTAAAGCAGGGGTTAGGTGCCAGATTTTTCCAGTTCAAACTGTGAATTGGTTTGTTTCGACACAAACTCGTTTCTAGCTCTCATAATCCAAGATTCAAGATTCAAGATTCAAGATTCTTTATTTGTCAAACCAATTTGAATGGTTCGAAATTATGTTTCTCTCATCCTTGATTGTGGAGCGGGGGAGGGGAAAGAGGGGAGGGAGGGAGAGAGAGTTCAGCTTCCCGATGGCCCTGTGTACAAAACTGTTCCTCAGTCGACTGGAACTGACCCGTAGATTCCGC
>OMNZ01095644.1:0-12445 GCA_900303255.1 Lesueurigobius sanzi
AGTCCGTGAATATGAGATGGAATGTCAAAATATTAACACTGGCTGAAAGCTTGAGAAGAGCATCACAGTTTAAACCAGGGAGAGAACAGGGTCCGACCGTAGCGCTGAGGAGAGGGGCGGAGCTACAGCTGCATGCAGTGTGGACGCTTGCAGAGTAGAGGAGAGTGGGGTAAGTTGAGCAGAGGGGTAAGTTGAGCAACCCCCTGGATATGGCTTTTGAAATGAGAGCGCAGTGAAATACTGCCCTTTATTGGTGACCTCTTTCATGACTTCCTTTCTGTTGTACAAGAGATTCCAGCTAAGACAAAGATGGACGTGCTCTGAAGAATTGAATTGAATTTCATCTTCAAATATGGAATTTCTTTCACTTTCTTTCAACCAGTTTTTTTTTTGTAATCCATGGACAGCATGAAATAGTGGATATATGGGGCTGTTATCATGAAAACCTTTGTCCTGAACATGTCTAATTGAACTTAGGCCGCGTTCACACTTCCAAAATCCGATTTTTAGCCCATCCGGATTGGAACCAGATGCCGCTTTTGAAGTCTGAAAAGTCACAAACCACATGAAATCCGATTTTTGCAAAACGGATCGAAACCACCTTCGGGAGGTAGTTTCAAATCGCATTTGGACAAATGCATCTCAGTCTGAACAGCTCGCAACACTCGGTTTTGACTGTCGTCATCGTTGCTACAGCAACCTGTTGGATCTGTCAATTTATGTGGCCCAGTCTGAACAGAGCCATATCTGAGAGGGCTGAACGATTAATTGCATTTGCGATTATATCGCGATATTACACAACGCGATTTGCCATTTGCATACCCATTTGGTATGCGATTTTTAAGGAATAAAACAAAAAAGTAAGTCTCTAGCCCATTCCTATCAGGAGTTAGGACGTTTTAAAGAAATTATTTAAATGCTCTGTCCAGCCAGCCACTAGGGGGCAGCCAAGATTGTTTTAAAAAGAAGAAATTCCACACTGTCCAGCAGAGGGCACTGACACTGTCTTATGGGCATACCGCTTTTGCTCTCTCCTAAAAAAAATATTATAAAAGCACAGATGGAGCTAAAGGACCAGCTGAAAATATAATTTATTTTCTAAAATGCACATGGGTGCAAAGAAATCAGAATGAATCTGAATTAAAAACAATAAAACTGCAAGACTCAGACTCCCCCAGGTCAAAAGTGCAATATTTCTGCAGTCACTTTCAAAGCTTTAAAAAAATTTAATGGTCTGGCCATATTCCCCAGCTCTAATTTATATTTACATTTATTTTTTGTTAAAATCATTCAGCCCTACAGGAGGCAATTCACTGAATATAACCTTGTCTAGTTTTATATTGATGGATAATTTTTTCTGTATTTATTGTGGTAAATGGAGGAAAAAAATCACAATAAAATCGAAATCGCAATATTGGTTGTAAAAAAAACGCCAAATCCAAATCAAATTTTGGCCAAAATCGTTCAGCCCTATGAGAAGGAATCAGATTTGAATCAGATTCACCTGCAGTCTGAACGCAGAATTAGCCCTTGCAAGTTGAAAGTGTAGGATGGAGTAAGTTGAGCCATTAAACGTTGGGCAAGTTGAGCCGTGGATCACTCATTAAATTTTAAAACAGTAAGTTTTATTGTCAAAAAGAAATAACTTTTACGAGGGCAAAATAGTCATATTAGGTTTCAGGAGCTTTAATTAACGCAGCTCTTACTGTTCTATTATTCTCTTCATGTCATTTGGAAGTAAAAATCCTTTCTTCCGAGAAATTTAATTTAAATTCAGTGTTGAATAAATGCTATGTGAAGACATTGCATTATCTTGTCTTACACCTTAATTATTATACTGTAGTTTTTGTGATGTATGATCAACTTACCCCACCCATGGGGTAAGTTAAGCCAATTTGAAATGTATTTTTGCTCTCTTAAAAATATGCTTTAAGTGACTACTATGTCTTTGAAATAGTTCACAAATGTACCTTAATATTGGGTCTTTCACATAGTGTAGATAGTTGCCAGGTTAATTTAATCAAAACATTTCAGTACATCTCTGATGCAGGCCTACTGTAAAATGATAACCTGTACAGCTCCTTTTAAATGAAACACTCAGAGGACCAAACTTCCCAGACTTCTCCTTCCTGCAGTAATCCAAGGTGTGCTCAAGTCATCCTGGAGACTTTTTTGTGTGTATCTGATGGGACTAGGAGTAGGGGACCAATTTGTCCCAAGGTCAGTATTAATTAAATTTGATAATGTCAACATTGAGACCTCTTGTCAGTAGATAATAAAATATAAACCTTTACAAGTCATTAGTCATAGCAACAGTTACATAAAATTATTGTACTTTGTGACATTCCACCAATGTCCTCGGCTTCAGAATGACAATGTGGCATTATTTAGTAAATTTCACCTTCAAACCTTTCACCTTTCAAACCATGGCAAAGTCCTGAACAGTGCGTACCCTTCCTCTACTTCTGGCTAGAGTAATGCTAGGTGTGAATGGTGCATTCACACACGTACAGTATATCACATTAATGTCAACAGTAAACATTCTTTCATAAGGCTGCGCTTCATCGCTGTGTATCTTAAATTCACTCCCAGGGACCCTTGTCTTATCCAGTCACACATAAATACTCATCTCATCAGCCCCTGCCTTTATGACGGGAGGATAAGCAGGAGCTGCCCTCGTACTGTTTTAATACACCACTGTATCATAACAATCCACCTCTGAGGAGCATAAAGCCACAGGCCAAACAGGTTACGTTCACAAGAATCACAGGTGACTTGATTTTGAGGATAATTCCTCGTCGTGCATAGGCCACAGTGGGGGGAGTTGGCTGCTGGCTGCATGGGGGAAGCAGTAATGGCCGTCCGGGGAATTGTATGTGTGTACTTGAGTTTGCACAGTGGCGCGTGCAATACATAACTGCTGCTTTATGGACTCCACCTGTTACTTAATCCATCTCACGACCACACTGCTGTTGCCTCGCTTTGACATGAGAGGTTTGCCTTGGCCTTGGGTACAGGGATGGCATGGCAGCGACAGTAGTAACATCACTTCCATGTCGTAAATGCAATGCAAGGGGCATGGGGTATAATCAGTTAAACCAATAACAAAACAAACCCTACCTTTTCAACCAGTTGTGCTTTTTGGATAATACATTTAGATCAATAAACATGTAATTCCTGCAACAACACAAACACTGTACAGGGCCAAAAGAGTCATCATCTGGACTGAGCTAGAGGTGGGCAATATATTGGGTGTTTCTCAATTGCAAGGATCCTTGATGTCTGAACCACTCCAAAGGAATCCACGTCATCAAGGCGCTGCCAAGTGCTGTTCCAATTCACCCAAACCCTCCACAGCTGGACACACATGTGGATCCTCAGAGCAAAATATTACCCACAATGCACTGCAACCCCCCCCCCCACACTTTTGTTTAAATGCTAACTTTATTTTGCACCAAAAACACCAAAAAATTTACACATTAAAATAAGGCCTTTCTAACAACTTTCTGGCCACTTTCCACTTGCATTTGTAATTATAAATTGATAATCTGTCATATATTTTGAGCATGAGACCTGCTGCAGCTGCTCACTCCCGAGCCTGTTCCGAATTAGCTCAGATGCAGCAATAGAAGGACACTTGGCTCTGCTTTAGAGGAGCCCACTCCCAAGGAAGGCAACGAAGTGGTCTTCGGAAGGAGGATCCTTGCAATTGAGAAACATTGTCTACAACAGTGGCTCCCAAACTTTTTTGTCTCACGTACCCCTTGGGCCTTTCATTTATACTCCCAGTACCCCCTGCTTCGATGGTCTTGTTGATTAGTTGGAAAGTGAATGACAAAAACTCCAATTTATCAGGTACAAAACTCAAAATCTCACTCTTTACAGTTAAATGTTTTAAAATGTATTTTCTTTGGCCATAATAATCAAAAATACAATTCTTTCATCCTAATTTTATCTGAAATTACTCCAAGGACCCCCTGCTACCCCTGGTTGGGAAACACTGGTCTACTACAACAGTGGTTCTCAACCTTTTTTTAGTTGCAACCCCCAATATAACGACGATCGCGACCCCCACATCACACGTTTTCCATTCAAATTACATAGAAAATATGGCTTCAATAGGCCAAACTGCAAATAAGCATTCAAAGTTAGCGTGTACCTCACTTTTTATTGCCTGCACTGGTTGGTAAATCGTTGCAGTAAATCAATAAATTGAAAATGTTTTGATTTAGTCCAAATGTTATATACTGTATATGTTCTATATGTCACCAGTTAACTTTATTGCAGGCTCCAATAATGTGTATATCAAATCACAGCCCTGTTTCACTCTTTTCTCACTTACAGGGGTCTACTGCAGTGCAAGGCTAGACAACTCGGTCATGCTCCAGCCAGTGGTTTCCTGTCTGGAAATGGCGCGGAAAGAAGGTATTGCAGGTTGAGGCTATAAATCTAACACCTCTACAACATTGACCACTGACCTGTTTAAGTTGATGTTATAACTTATTGGTTGAATTGTGGAGCTTTAGCTTAAGTTACAATTGTATCTATGCAAAACATTTACTCGTATCAATGTGAGTAATATAATTTCTTGAGAAAGATTCATTTTATGGTATGTTTTCAGTAAGTTGTATTACAAAACACACATTTTTTCTGTTCTCTGTACAATATTAAATGGCTGATGTAGTTTACTGTAGAGCTGGGCAATATGGCCAAAAATCCTCTCACAATTTTCTATAGTTTAAATCATGATTTCGATTTTATCACAATTCATGTGTAAATCATACTGTCTTTTAAAGACGACTAAAGCCATCTGCTTCTTCTTGGGTTTAGACCTGGTGTTGTAGTGGTTTAGTCTTGGTTAAGACCTGTTTTAGTCCAAGTTTCAGTCCTTACAGAGTTTTGACATGTTTCCTTCATGGTTTAGTCTTGGTTTATCCCTGGTTCAGTCTGTGATATTGTCCAGGTTTAGACCTGATGTAGACCCAGTTTTCTCTTTCTGTCCAGTTTCTTTCTAATGGAGTTTTTGAGTTTAGTCCTGGTTTAGTCCAGGGTAATCATTGTTTCATTCTGTCCCTGGTTTAAGGTGGCCACACACTAGAGGATTTTTAGCCAGATTTTTAGTCTGAGGAGGCGTGGCTCAATAAAAACGTTCTCTCATGGCATGATCTGTGGTGGGACTCCTCATGTGTGTATGTGTGTCCTCATGTCTGCCCTTAAGTGTGTGTTTGCGCAGACCTTTTGTCTCAAAAGATTAAAAATCCTAGAGTGTGTAGCCACCTTTAGTGCTTTTTAGTTTGGTCCTGGTTTAGACCTTGCTTTCAGTCTCTGCTTTAGTCCGGTTTACCCCTTGGTTTAGTCATGGTTTAATCCAAATTCAGTCTGTGATATTGTCCGATTTTAGACCTGGTTTTCTCCTGGTTTAATCCTGATATCACGATATGACGATGTTCCCAAAAAGCAGACCGTCATGGAGATCAGATCACGATTCAATTTTTATCATCATGTCGCCCAGCCCTAGTTTACTGTACTCACAATGGCAAAAGTTTGTATCATTTTAAGATGGCTGGATACATGTTTATGTAAGTCTTATTCAAAACTGGGTAGACAAGCCAAAATATTTAGTCAAGAAAGTGTAAGAAATGCTTTGTAAGTATATACTACTTGAGTAAAATAATGTGAAAACTATAATATCGCCAAATAATGCACCCTTAAAATGAGATAAAATACATAATAATTTGCCCCTCCTCAAACCGCCACCTTATCATGGAGGAGGGGTCTGAGCACCCAAATGATCCCAGGAGCTCTGTTGTCTGGGGCATTATGCTCCTGGGCCTCCCTTGGCAAACAGGTCCTAGGTGACGGGTCAGACCAAGAGCGGTTCAGAAGCCTCTTATGATGAGAGACCATCAAGGACGGTTACTTTCTCCCACAGGTGAAGGAGCGTCCTGAGGCCGTCCTCCTGTGGACCCACCACCTGCAGGAGGAGCCATAAGGGACTGGTGCAGTGTGATCCGGGCAGCAAAACAAGATCTAGAAAAATGACTGTAAGTTAATTAATAAAGATGTTGAAGTTGAAGTAAAGAGTACTGTGTGATGAAAATGAATGGGAGTAGTTCATAAACGTCACTGAAGTACATGTGATTGAGTAAATGTATCTTACTGACCTCTGACTCAATTGTTATTATAACTCACATTGTATAATTTGACGTTATTAATTCTCTTACTCTGTTTTGTGTAACTAGATGGTATTTTCCCCAGATAATTTTGCTCAGCAGGTGATAATGCTTGTGTAATGCTTAACCAAAAGAACAGTTTTTATTATACCCACTGCGGTGCCAAACAGAGGTCAATTTGCCAGCGATACAGATGCAGCAGTAAGGGGATTGTGACGAGCCTAACAATGATGTAATTGTGCTCTCCCGCACCTATAGATGGACGATCAAAACGCGGCGATAAGGGAGAAATAGTTCTGTCCCGGAGCCAGATGGCACTGTGCGATGATGTCTGGCCCGCAGTCAAGGTACTCTGCCCATATATATTTATACGCAGTCGCCCGTGGCCCCGTCTGTCCCACCTCTACGGCCAATCACCACAGATAATCTTTTGAATTAAGAGAAAAAATCCAGGGTGAGCAGTGCCACAAGATAAGTATCCTTTGTGAGCATGGGCGATGGTATTTTAATTAAATATATGAACACATGGGGCTGCCCCAGATGCTCAAGTCTAAACAAAGATAGCATCATCTAATCAAAGCTGGGCCCTGAGAGTTTCAAGGGCAGGATTATTTTCTATTAAGACCCCTGTCCTCAGGGACCCAACCAATTTTCTTTATTATGATAGAATCAGCATATTGTAGATTGAAGTCGGTGATAATGTCACGGCAGGGTGGGTTTAAGCAACTCTCCAGAATTTTAAAAGCTTTCAAAATCTGTTTTGTTTTGGTGGAGAGTGTAGCATAAATGTGAGTTATTGTTGTTTCTCATAATTCCACTGATCCATTCGAAGGTTGACCTTATTTGATCACAATCAGCATTGAGAGTACTATATGACTATTGTACATTTGCACTTTACAATATCTAATGAGAAATGGAAAGGCTCTTAATCCACAAGCTTTACAAGTAGCACTCATGACAACATAGTGATTGCATAAAATCAGTTAAGCAATAGTTTTTGATACGATTTGACGTAAGTTCCACGACTTGAATGAATGCTACCTTTGAGACCGTGCAAGTCCTCAAAGCCAGGTTGCATGAGGACTTGCACAGATGTTGAGAAGCCTCTGCTGTGATTAAGCTTTTAAAAAGGATCTCCTGAAGAGATACTCTTAGTAATGTGTACACATCTGGCATCCTTATAGGGGCGGATATAGCTGGATGCTACTGCTGACATCGGAGCACAGTTAAATGTGAGTGATGGAGTTGTAAAGCATCATGTTTGCAAATCAGTTGCAGAGCACCCAACAGTGACAGTGGAAATATTTTGGTTATTACTGTGGTAGCAGTTTTTAGTTGACTCATTGTGGAAACTAGGCTACAAAAATGTTATTTGAATAAAATTAAGTAAGAAAGTGTTGTCAAGATAAACGCGTAACTTGAGGAAATGCGAAATCAGTTCCTTGAGTTGTTTTCCTTGAATGTAATGTCAAAATGAACATGTCCTGCTGTCACAGGAGTCATCACTATAATATTTGATTCTGTGACAGTACGACCACGCTCCCATCTCCAGACCGTAATAGATTCATTTATTATGCTCATTACAAAGCATGGACTCCAATCTGCACACTGGCATCGCTTCCATTTCCCCAAATCTATGACTGGTCTCTCGATCACAGCTCGAGAAGTCTGTGGAATTGTGGAATGATTAAGAAGTTTCATTTCAGGCGTGAAACAAAGAGCGGCAGACGCTAATTGCCTGGCTTTTCTTGTACTTTGCTAATTGGCTTAATTTAAATCAATGGCTTTTAGAATAAAGACGCAGAGTCAAATGTTACTAATGCAACACCCACTTCCACTCTCAATTCATCTTGGACACAGTGTGTTGAGAGCTTTCCAATCATTGCATTTGGAAATGTTACAGATGAAATGTAAGTCTTTCTATTTGTGGATATTTTAACACCTCAACTATTAATTGGGATTAATTCACATGATAACTCCCAACAATTTAATGGATTTCAGAGAATCTGATGTAAAAATATAAGTGGCTTGGTAATGAGCTCTTCACAACAGGAAGATCCAGGGTTCAATTCTTAATTTGGGGCAGTTTGGACCTTTTTATGAAGTTGGTATATTCTCCCTGTGTCTGAGCATGGTTCCTGTGGGCACTCGGCTTCCAACATCAAAGTTACATTATTATTTTATATATAAACTATCTTAAATGGAAATTGTTTGCCAGTATTGAGCCTGCTCATGCTTTTTCAACCATTAGGCATTTCCTTTAGTATTCATTATGGTTTAAAACTAGCTTTTGTAATTATTATTGAATGAAAACCATAAATGGTACAGTATACTTTAGGGTGGTCCTAGCCTGGCCTTAGCCGTCTGTAAACTCTGGTCAATTGTCATGTCCCATTCAGCGAGCGGGGGAGGCGGGTGTTGTAGGCCACGTCATACGTCACGACCAAACACTAGCGATTGGGCAAAGTCAGATCCAATCGTTTCAAACTTTAAAACGACCCCCTCCCACCCGAAAACGGAGCTCAATTGTTAAGATCCAGGCCCTCTGTTTGAAATGAGTATGAGGGTATGGTAAGACCATACATATATACTTTTTATTTAAAGAAAAGATTTTCAAGAGCTTAGTGTGTTTAGTCTCTCTAACATTTTAATTGATAATTATGCGCCTCATTTGTCTATTAGGGTAATTTTTCCCAAAAGAGAGTTTGCGAGAACCCCACTTCATTCTGTTTTTCTATAAAAGGACTGCAAGATATCACAAATGCAATATGGCGATAATGAAGAACATTCTTCAGGCAGTACCAAACTCTTCAGTTGAAACTACTTGAGAAATATAATAACTATAAAAATGATGAATTGTTAATTGATTGTAATTCTTTTGAGGCAGTGAGCTGTCATGGCAGACACGTAGACTCCCTCCAGAATACACACCTTTGTTTGGGCCCCATCACCTTCGAACGGTATGACTCAACTCCAATGCTGAGTTTTATTTGTTTTCAAAGACAAAAGTGGCAAAAGTAAATCTTAAAAGGTATTCACACTGCACTGATTGAAAAATGATTGAAGTTTAGAGCTTTTTGATAACCCCTGCTTTAATCTAATCCATTTTCCCATCAGCACTGACAGCGTTATAGTCTTTGGCCTTCAGATATTTCATGCGCTCTCTAAATAAGTGTTCAGGCCGACCACTTTTTCTCTTAAGCAGCGCCTGTCAAAACTGAATATACCTGTAGGCTTTTTTTTCTTTTTTGCCCGATACAGAACATAATGACCTCCTGTACATACGCTTTGTTCTTCCAGGGGCACGCCATAGTAGCACAAGTAAGAAATCACATTCCCGATGCATATCTGTGCCACGGCTCTCTCTGGTGTGACCTTGCGAGATCTGAATCGCTGATACAGTAGAGAGAGGATGCGGCAAATTAAAGCTTTGCGCAGGAAATTGAACTGTCAGACAGACGGAGAGGCAACGGAGAGGCGAGAAAAAGGCGCTTTTTAAACGTAGCCGGTTCCGCACGCCGAGGGTCTGCTTGTACAAATGTCAAACCTAATGGACGTCATTCATGGGGAAATGCATGGTTTGGGGAAAGAAGATGCAAAGTGTTTTGGCCCTGAGCTGGCAGGCTGTTGTGCTGGTGACAGAATGTGAGATGATGGCTCTGTGCGGATGCAACAGTGGTAAAAGATTTGCACAAAGGAAATGTGACCAAGAAAGCGCTCGCTGAAGAAAAAGCGCCGTGAGATGAAATTGCACCTTGCATAAACGGTTCAGTGTGTGCAAACAAAAAAAAAACTTGGTTAGTCTTGCCAAGTAGGATTCATGAATTTAGCTGTTAAAGGGGAGGCTTGTAAAATAAATGCTATGGTTGAATTTTGTTTGAAATGTTTTGTTTTTAAGTATAAGTATTTCCTTGAATGAGAGGGGAAACGTCTTCAACTCAATCCTATAGTATAGTCTCATTTGCTACTATTAAAAACACTGACTGCTTATTCCGCTAACTGTTCTTAAGTGCGCTTTGGCTCCATGGGATGTTTTAACACATTTATCTTGACAGAACCTTCCCAGTTCAAATCTAATTGAAATTCAAAGTTTGTCCAAGAAGTACTGATCACCAGCTATTCTTTTGCTAGCTGAAGAAATGTTGAAAAATTAAATGTGCTTTGTTATCCTCCAATGGTCCAAAGTATAGTAAAGTATTGCTAAAGAATATTGAAACGGTGCAACTGAGAATAAGCACTGAAAATCTACCCATAAATCCTATTTCCTTGTGATGCATTCTCAATGCTTGGACTGAACTTTTCCAACAGTCCTGAGCGGAGTTTTCCCCAATTCAAACTAAAACACGATGCATCTTTTACAACAGCTCCTTCAGTTAGATTTCTTTAGTGTTAACGGATAGTTGGATTGTTCTCTATTTGACCTTGTTAGATCCTCCACCGTCCGAAAGATGTTTTCTTGCACAAACCACTGACCACTTACCTTTTATACGCCAAAGAGCACTGGCTCACTCTGTTCCCTCACGAAAGCCCACTCACTCCATGTTACCCTGGCTTCTGTGCAGCTGCCATGACCTGAAATTGTCTCTTGAGATATGATCTTAAGTCAAAAATCCCTTTTTCTTCTATCTAAGTTAAAGTAATGACCTCAAAGCTTTCTCAGAGCAATACGCCGTTCATCTAAACTGCCGCTGCCCGTCCATTTATATCAGATGGACAGTGGTGGTATTCTTCTCCCATGTGGGGTCTAACCAAGACAAGTCTCCCAAGATTTCTGACAACAAACCATTTCTGGCATAGTTGACTGAACCAAATGGCTTTGTCCAAGGAGCAATTTGTGGCAACAAATGACAAACCCGGACCCCGTCACTATTCTTTCTGGCTGTCAGAACACTGCTTGTCATTGGAAATTGTTTGTTTTAGTCAAGATTTGGTCAAATAATCATTTTCAGTTTTAGTTGACAACTTTTCAACCCAATTTAGTCAGTTTTCTGTATTCTGTATGCAAGTAGTATTATTCAAATTGTATAACTAAATGTTTTTTTTTAGCATTTGTTCAAAGGACCAGACTTCTTTGACTTAAAGGGCTTAAAACAAGTTAGTTTTCAAAAATATTATGTTACAAAATCCATAAGAAAATACAACAGTCAGTGAAATTAACACCTAAAGCCACCCAGTTGTTTACATGCAGCACAAGTTTTGGCAATAAGTGACTGATGACTGAAATTATCATCCAAGTAAATCTGCAATAAGCTCTTGTATTAGGATAAAGCTCCCACAGGACAAATGATGAGGCCGCATTAAATTAAGTGAGCCATCCGATTCTATCATATCACCCCGAGCATCTGTGTTTCCATAATTATGTGCGTTCCAATAAGACGACTCTGAAGGCAATATATGCCACAGCTTATATTGCAGTTCTGCACAAATAATGTCAATTAAAGTTGTCCCAATAGGCCACCATGACGGCAACTGCATGGATGGAAATGTTCATTTGTTGGAGGAGTAAAGGTAAAATCTTGCTGTCAAATGCAAACAAACTAATAATGTCCTGGCCACGATTAATAAAATAATAAACAAACATAAATGAAGTGCCATAAAAAACATTTTAATAACATTATCTAAGCCAGGGGTTCTCAACCAGGGTGTGGGAAAAGTTTGATAATTTATTTGACAAACACAAATGGGTTGAATGATCAAAAATCCTTCAATTCAACTGTTGGAAATCATCTGTAACCCGATTGTCTGTTTAGTCACGGAATAAAATACTTAATTCAACAATTTAGTTTTAATAAAGCATTTTGTCGGAGGGGGTGTGGTTACGCAGCAAACAGCTGTGAAGAGCCGACATTTCTGTCTTGCTCTGTGGAGCGACTTTGGTAAATCATAGCGAGGTCTGGTTAGGAAATCGAAAGAGGAGAGATATAATGCTTTCTCTGAGTTTTTATTTGGAATAAAACCGTCCACAGATGACCGAGATATGTCCCAGCAAATCTGCAACCCGAAAGTGACGTTAAATGAAATCTAATCTAATTAGCGATCGCGATCTATCAGCGGCAACACACGCTGGGTTTCAAAACCTTCAAAATTAACCAAAAAAATTAGGGATTTAATAATGTAGCTAGTTCTCTTTCAGTGTAAGGCTGCCTGTTCTGTCCTGGGACATGGCAGGAGACAGAGAGGGGAGAGGAGCAGACAGGAGCAGGACAGACTCTGCCACAGGAGATCTGACTTTGATTTAATCCTATGTTTTATACATGTTTTAACTAAAGTGG
>OMNZ01095647.1:6525-20521 GCA_900303255.1 Lesueurigobius sanzi
CTGGCCTTCTGCTAACTGCAGTATTTTGCACGACAATCAAAACTAGTTTTGAGAAGTGTAAAACTCCACGACTGTATTTGACAGGTGAAGAGCCTTCATATGACAAGTATCTGTTCAGTATCGGATATTTGGTATCGATACCTGGTATTGGATTTTCCCCGGTATCGGCTCAGCTATTCGGTACCAGTATCGGTGCATCCCTATTTGGAACATGTGCATGTTTCATAATTTGGACTTTTTTTTTTTTAAGGACCTAATCTCAGCCATATTCTGCCTCCAGTTATAAGGTGTCGGTAAAGATACATTACTTGCTAGTTCGTACATTTCTTCCTTTTTAAGTGGCTTGTGCCTTCATTTGTAAAACTTGAGTGTTTTTGCTGTGACCTCTCCTCAGTCTCGATGGGCCGGACACAAAGAGCAGAGTGCGTGTGAGTGCGTTTGTAGGCGCGTGTGTGCCGTCTTGTCCTGTGATTTAGTGCCAAACTGGCTGCCAATCCCAGTGAATAGGGGGCCCCATTTCACACAACACAGCGATGATACACACACTCCTTATACAAACACACACACAACTTTAGCCAATGCCAGACTGGCCACCAACTGCACACCTGGCACTCCGCTATTATGTCACCTCAGTTTGTGTGTTTTCTATGTGGAGTTGTGTAAGTCCAGCCGACACCATCTGCTCTGCCCTTTGTCAACTTGTGTACACATGACACCCACTACTTTTTTCTTCAAAATGTATTTCTTTGTATTGACATTCTGACTGCATAACAAACATTTCAAGTAAAGTTTAAATTACATTTTGTTTGTCAAGTTTCTGTAACTCTTGATGAGAATCTTTGAAAGGAATTGTGAGCTGAGAATTGGAAGTCTGTTTTCCCCTGCACAGCCCTTCATTCAACACTCGTATTCACTTTCATTACAGAATTTGGCAAAACATTTTCCCTTAGCCCCAAATCCTCCTGCTCTCCCCAACAGATAAACACTGTGTAAATACCACTTAGTTTTTCTCTCGCAAAGCAGCTGCAGCATGTGGGGGGAGGGGAGTGCAGTCCTAGTTTCAGACAGTAGGTGGCAGTAAGACACTGAGCTTACGCAGCAGACCATGTGGTTCCCCTTGTTATTGTGGCTGTACCACTCTGTACAAGCACTCCTCTTTGCCTGTGCCTGTTAAAATGTTTAACTGCTGGAAGTCCTCTGACTCACATTTGGCTTTTAGTTCCTGGTCCCAGAACGCCACTGTGTCAGTGTTTTCTCCCCGGCTGCTGTATTGTTTACATACTAACTTCCCCTTTTGTTTGTGCATTCAAGTGACACAGACAGAATTAGACCCTCTCCCGGATTTAGCTATTTTGGGCTTGTATGACTCATGCAGAAATAAACAAATGAAATTAACATGTTTTTATACTGTCCCAACCCAAACTTTTACCTAAGTATTCTGATTTTTAACAGCTTTTATGTGTTATTCTATATGTAGACAAACAAGTCTACGACATTCCAGCTATTGTAAGAAGTATGACAAGTGTCACAACGATTCATTAAACCTGCAGGCAAGCTCCTTAGACGTCAAACTCACAATGCTTGTGGAAGTGGGCGCATGAACCCTCTTACCCCTTTGACTGTATAAAGCAACACTTTTTATCTTTGTTAAAGTGAGATGCTGAACTTTATTAAAGACTTTATTGACCTCACAATGGGGAAATTCACTTGGCTCTTTTTTCTCAAATGTCATACAGGTTAGGTTATTTATCTTTTATAATTAACTAGACATAAATAACAACAACAAAATACAGACCGTCAACACTGTTAAGTTTAACCACGTTATTTTATTTACACCTCTTAAGATCACACAGAAATGTTCAGTCAATAATAATAGAACAAAGGGCTCTTTTGTACAGTGAATAAAAAACATTTAAACTGAGTGCTGTAATAAATATATCCAAAATGAATCGGCTCCTCAAATCTTTAAACAACATTCTGTAGATCAGTCAATAGCTAAACAGTCGAAGCCACTGTAGGTTCACAAATGCAGAACAACTGAACTGCAACACCATGAACGTTCCTAAACACACACGCCTGTAATTAAGTCAAACATTGATGTCGGGCTCCACACAAGCCGTTACCTGACGAGTGAGAATCAAAAGAAGTAGAGACTAATGACAGTTTATGGAGGGAGCCTGGCTGAGAAGTGCTGAAAGATGGATCAGAGCATAGCACTCTGAACACTTTCATCAAATCCCAATTACTATGTTTATACACTGGAGTTCACTGGGAGCTTAATACAGCAATTGTACCGTAACCGTGCTATGGACTTGGCCTCATGATGATGTATCCTCCACTAATATCCTCACAATTACACATTATTTCTCTGGTTACTCAAGTAATTCTGGATTTTAGCACTGTTTTCAAGCTAGTATTGCCCTAATTGTATTTGGTGCGTGCAGATCTAATTGTGTTGTGTTGGTCCTTAGGCCGAACAATAATCATGAAAGCAACATTTGCTACTCATTACTCACTCATACAAACATATTTCTTTTACAGTTCATTTTTTGAGCGAACAGTAAACTTCATTATGTAATCATATCAGACACTTGAGTCTGTGCCAGTGTGAATAAAGTTCAGCTCACATTTGAACTGTACACTCAACAATATTGTACCTATTGTGTACAGTACATGCTGCACAAACTTGCACCGAGGGCATGAGAGAATGCAATTTTAATTCTCTGTATGTATTTCACATACACAAACTTTGACCTTAAATTCTTAATATTCAAGCGGCTATTTTAACATAAATTAAACAAATGTATGGATACCAGCTCAACATTTAGTGGTTTAATTTATACGCTCCTTGACTCCTTGTTAAATTGTGTGTATACAGTAGCTATACCGACCTAAGAGGCTTTTATACAATTGTCCCTCTGTCTGTAGTCTGTTACTGTACTTCTTCTTTTAACTTCTCAGTAATACTCTGCTAACCAGAGCCTTGATGACAGCTATACAAACAGGTAAAGAGTCTTAGCCCGGCTTTATCTCTTAACATTATGCAACTGTCCCACTTTAGCTGTTGTTTTTCTGTTTTCCTGTCTGGATCCATTCCATCAGTCGACTCCCACCTCCCCACCGTCACGCCCCTACCCCCCTGGTATTATTGTTTTTACCCACTCAACTCACTGCAGTGCCATTAGAACCTTCTACCACTTTGATCTCTCCTCATTCAAATTCACTTTATCTTTTTCTATTCTCGTTTTCACCAGCCTCATCACTTTATGCCCTGTATCAAAGTAGCATTTACTTTTCTATAAAGCAGCTCTTTTCTGTAAGTCATTTGCTCGTGATCAGACGTGGGTCAGAGTAGGCAAATACTCAAGTAAGAGGAAAGCCACTTTTTAAAAGATGTACGCAAGTAAACCATAAGGGAGGATGTAAAAAGTGTTTGGTGAAATTCATTGCTGTGTTACATAAAGTCATAATTCTCTCTAAATCATTCAGCATGACTCACTTGACTTTATACAGCACATTGATGATGCCATATTTAACTTACTGTATAGAAATCTGGGAGTTGACATCTAAAATGTACATAGCCATTATTCATCTTACAGAAATGGTCTGTTAAAACTGTTACCGGTAGTAAAAATTACTACTATTTGTAATACAGAAATTACAGTTGATTAAATATCTGGAAATAAATGGTAAAATGTAAATATTTGGAAAAATTCTAAATGCAGAAAGAGTTGGACCCAAATAATGTGCAATTATCTGAAGCAACTTTATTGCATTTGTAAATACTGTAAAAGACGAGAAAGAAATTGTTAAGTGTTAAAAGTAAGAAGTAGGAGCAGATATCGTAAGATTACTCTGCTCTCTGCTCCTTTTCATTCAAGCTGCATTTAAGGTGTGTTTTATTTCTGTATTTAATATGTAGTCCATTAAAAATGAGCAATTGGAATAATTCTTAAAATAAGGTATGCACTTTTTCACATGACAACATGAAGCCATTTGGTGTTTTTAAAATTGAAAAGGAAAGAGAAACCAGAACACTGAAAAACCAAACGCGATTATTTTCCCCATATTGAATGATCCCGATTTTCTATTTGATTTTTGTCTATAGAAAAAATGAATAAATATGGCCTTAACTGTAGAGGGGAGCAACGGAAAGGTTAACGCCCCCTTTTCAGTGTTACCAGAGGCTGTGTCCATTGATGGGGAAACATCGGCTGAGATCTTCACATTTACGTCTGAAAAATAACATTTTATGCGTTTTGTATTTTGTCTAATATGAAAGAGAAGCAAATCAAGAGATGTTTTTTGCTGTAGAAGATTCACAGAGCGGACAGTTGATGTGGCTAAAGTTAGCAGGAAGTTAGCATGTTCGGACTTCAATATGAAGTGTTTGGCCGTTCATAGGTCAAAAATGAAGCAATGTTGAAATATAAGAAGCTGCAAAATCACTCCGTTACATGGGCATTTGAATTCTATCTGGGATTTGATCCAATTTGATCAAATTAAGTCACTATGAACGGCTTAACACTTTATATTGAAATCTGAGTATGCCAACTTCAGCCCACTTTAAAACATCAACTGTCCGCTCTGTGAATCTTCTACAGCAGAAAGATTTGCTTACCTCTTATATTAGACAAATATACAAAACGCATAAATTGTTATTTTTCAGACGTATATTTATTTATTTATTTAATATGGACATAACAGTAACATTGGACGAACCAGATGCGTTGTTGTAAGTGTTATAGCACATGTGCTAGTTTTCAACACTAGTCCACAGGGGGCTTTTAAATTACAAATGATAAAATACATTTCATAAAAGATCAAACAAGGCACAATTTACACATGAGAACAACTCTGTCTCGATCTTAACCACAGTTTGAGCTCTCTGCTGAAGATGTTAATGTTAGTCTGTGGTTTTAGTCCAGTGGGGAGAGAGTTCCACAGTTTAACCCCCTTGAAGGAGAAGTTGGATTGTCCAAAGGATGTTCTGAACTTTGGGAGCACACAGTCCCCACTGGCTGAGGCTCTGGTGGAGGCTCTGAGAGCAGACTGACTTCTCACCATGAGCCCAGAGAACAGTGGTGACACACAGTTGTTCAAACATTTAAAAGTCAATTTCAAAATGTGAAGATCTCAGCCAATGTTTCCCCATTCATCTCAATGGACGCAGCCTCTGGTTGACGATTAAAGTTCACCACGCAATAATCTACATCAACCTTTCTTCATGTCGCAATTTGATTAAAAATTCAATGAATTGCCCAGCCCTACGCTGACGTAAGTGCATGTGAAAGTAATATGCAAAAAACTGTTCTTAGAAGTGTAATTTCTTCAAAAATGTCCATCTACTTGATTCATTGTCACTGATTACCACCCACCTCAGCTCATGATTATACCAATTTGTTTGCTTTGGTCTGTTAGTTAATAATAATACATTAAGGCCCAGTCCCTATAGCAGATGTACTGAGCACAAGGACATAATTCAGTCTGCATTAATCACTTACTTGAATTAAAGAGGAGAATTTGGTGGCGCCTTGCTGTTATTTACCCCAGCCTTTATTTATTAATTTAAATTATTGTTTTATGATCTGGAATACGACACACACTTGTCTTCCAGTAAGTACCAGTCATTTATCCAAGCAGGATGTAGCTCTTTGAGCGCAGTGTCTGACATATGTGCTGAAGAAAGTAAGTTTAAGTTTAATAAGTGTTTACGATGTTGTTCACTGTGTTGTTTGAATGTGTGTGTTTGTGTGTGTGTTTGTGTGTGTGTTTGTGTGTGGGTTTGCTGTGTGCTTGTCCCCCGTGGTATACTGTATATTTTGATAGCATCAGGGGGTCTTTTCACACACCCCGCAGGAAGCACTTCTCACATAGTGGACCCCCTGTGGTTGTCCCATGAGCCCCCTGTGCTGGGTGACATGACAGTCCTTTAGGGGGGGACACTCAGACGCACATGCATCCTCCTCACTTTGGCTAAAAGTAATGTATCACAAGAGCCGCAAACGATCAGATCTGTCCTCTAGTAAGTGTTGCCTCAACCTCTATTAGAGTCTGTACGTCGATGAGCCAGAGGGGGCATGTGGCATTGGTCTTGTTGTGACCCACTGTCTAATGATGAACCCAAGTCGATGCCCCCAGTTAAACAACCATGAAGACAACAATTCTAATCCTATTTTAAAAAGTTATATGAGCGCTTATACTCTTTTTCAGTTCTACAATTACATGTCATCAAGAATAGACACTTGATTACCAATGTGCTAGATGTGTAAAATATCCAAAGTAATTCTTTATATTGTTCTATTTATTTTCTTTTTCAGCTTGATTAAAGGGTTAAAACAGGAATCATAATATTCGTATCCCAGAAAACATAGATTTTTTTATGCAGTGGTCAATTTTTTGATTTTTGTCTAGTTTTGTCCTTTATCACCTTAGTTTTAATGCCAAAGTAAAAAGAAAATAGCCCAAATTCAACCTTTACAATACAATATTTACATCCACATTGGGTGCGGTTGGGTTGGAGGATGGACAGTTGAGTGCACGCATGATGTATTGTGTGTGTTTGTGAGGGGCAGACTGTCAGTCAGTGTCCACTGATTAGAGCTGAAGTGTCCACAAACTTCATACATCGTGAGAAAAGGCTAAAATAACTTTATATATTAGAGTAAACTTGTAACAAGGAAGCACCTTTCGGCAAAAATATATCAGAAGTGCACACAGGAGAGCTGACACGTTGCAGGTTACGTAATTAGTAACCGTTTACCGATTAACCCACCCCCCCCATTTTTGTTCACAAATAACTGGCTTATTACAAAACTAAACAATATCCAAAATATCCTCTGGAAAAAATATTTGCAATGAATATATCAACAAAATAAACCACACATCTAAACCTGACTCAAACCAACAAAACAAAACATTGTATTGTCTTATATTGTATTGTCCATGTTGGAGAGAGGGGAGTTGGAGGGTCCACACACCTGACCACGAGGCCGAACATATGAAGGAATGTATTATGTAAAATGGATCTGGACCTCAGCAGGTCACAAAGGACTTTTTACACACTGTGTCATGACTATTCATCATAAGTCCCTGTCTTTCCTCTGTTTTGTTGAAGTTTGTTTTATCTCAAACTGTGCCTTGGTGTGTCAGATGCTGCTCGTTTTGGTTAAAGCCAGTGAGACTAAACTGTCACATGTGAACATGTTAGAACAGG
The DNA here is from genome assembly GCA_900303255.1 of Lesueurigobius sanzi. Lineage (NCBI taxonomy): Eukaryota > Metazoa > Chordata > Actinopteri > Gobiiformes > Gobiidae > Lesueurigobius > Lesueurigobius sanzi. The sequence goes on from OMNZ01095647.1 coordinate 13,742, forward strand.
CTTGTCTCAGAACGCTGCATATGTTTAGCCCACACACATGTTGAGACATGTCTTGAACAAGCCTCGGCACATTCTACTGCCCCTCTCCTCTGTGAGGCCCGCCCCCTCTTCACTGCATTTACATATATTATACGTCTATTATACATTTATATGTGAGTGTTACATTTGCCTTTGAGTAATGTTATACTGAATTCTTACCCTGGCTTCAAGGATCACCGTTCTTCATCTAATGAGTTTAATATTCACGTACTTTGCTCCAAGGGGCAAACAACAAAGTTACAAGTTGCTCTAGCAACAACAATATACTGTAGTAGTAGGCTACAAACAGCATTGATATAAAAGCCTTTGAGTGACCATGAGCTTGGAAATAAATCTAAGGACAATTACAAAGAAATTGCTATTGGATTTTGGATCCCTCTCTCATAATAGTTGGTTCAAGTATAAATCTTGTTTGCATTCTTTTTTGTGTGTATTTCTGTTAGAGGCTTTGGAGTTGTTTTAATTAAAAAATATGTAGTTGTTGTTTATGCTAATGTACCATCAAGATTTTTGATCATATTTACTTTATATTTTCCTTCTTGCACGCCTTAATTTAATGCAACACGGTCCACAAAACACTGGCAGTTCATATTCATGAGTTCTCGGGATTTGCCCCAATTATACAACCATTTACATTGAAAATACAGCCCTTTTTAGTTTAATCACTGACACGTCAGATTCACTGAGTGTATGTGACCAGGTTAGACTATATTGATCAAACTGTTGCTTTATGATCTTCAACGTGGGTTGCCAGTCATTTTTAAATTATCACATTTCTCTTCACTTTCATGCAAATGAGTGACATGTAAGTTGTTACCCTGTGTATGACCTAAATGTTCTTTGTGCTTGTTACGCCAGTAAACGGGCTACAGTCATTAGTCACAAGCCTTATTTCAGAAAATATCCTATATGTTTACATAAGGATGCAAATATTTACATAATAGGATTAAATTTACATACCCACGGACAGTTTCCCAAATACATTTGAGCACATACTGTATATTAAGTCAATTACTTAATTAAAGCACACACATGCCTCACCCATAGGCTCACACAAACCGGTACAGAAACAAACACACATGATGCCTGCGGGTGGGTCATGAATATATTAGCATAAATACTGACCAGACATGTTATTATTTATCAAATTAGTGCCAAAGAAAGTGTATAACTGAGCTATGCAGCCTTACACACAAAATTAGGTCAACAGTTCAGAGTTAATCCCGATTATGTCAAAACAATATGTATAAAGCTGCTGGAGGAAGCTCATGCATAAGGGTCTAAAACACTTTGAATAATATCTTTATAGGTGTGTCTGGATTGATGTTGAGGTGGGAAATCACTTGGAATCAGTGTAGGTTCTTTCCTTCACAGAGACGAGATTTCTATTGTACCATTGTAACAACACCACAGAGTTGATCCTTACCTCTGTGTCACTTTGTATTGTACTTACAAGTCTGAATCAGGACTAAACAGGTTTAAACCAAGACTGAAGTTGGGAGTCGGGACAGAACCAGGACTAAAAAGAGGGTCAATGGTGTGTAGTAGTGAGCAAAGTACATGGCACTGGACAGCATTAACAACGCTGTGACAATTCTGACATAAACATAAGAAAAAGATGATTTAACTTTTTAAACATTTTTATAGCATTATCTGAACTCGATTATCATTTTATAATTATTATTATTTACACAAAAGTAAGTAGGCCTCATATCCCTTGACTTAATTTTTTATGTGGAATTTGTTCTTGACCCATGAAAACATTGTGTATTTCTCCAGTTGTCTGTTTATAACAATTAGTGAAATACACTCATTTTGAACTTTCCTCAATTTATTTTTTGGCACTGGAAGTTTGTCCAGTGTTTATATTTGTATCAATGCATTATTCCAATGGTTATATTAGAACAAAGTTTCCATTTTGTGTAGTTTTTTGGGGAAAACACTTTGGTTGGGCGCTCAGAGTTCACACAAAGCATGGCTTGCCCCATGGTGAGTAAAAGGGGTGATTTGGGTCCCCACAGATCCCTGTTTCTCTTATATACAGCAGGCCATCTGCTTTGGAAGCTTCAGAAGATACTTCCTCTTTGACTGTGCACACATCTATATATACATTCACCCAGAGAAAAGATGAAAGAGTGGATATAACTTCTCTCCCAATTACTTCCCATACATCCATGTACACATACATCACAGACGCACACACTGAATCCCTGTGCACACAGCACTTGTAGCCCTTCTGCCAATTACTTTTGATATATCCATACAATATATCTGACCCATATATACTGTGGCATGTTTTTCTTATGAGGAGAACACACATACACTCACTGTGCCTTTGATGTACGCAGACGGTTTTATCTTGTACACAGCCCTGTTCAGAAGGTCATGCCTGTAGTTTGGAAGATGTGAAAGTGGGGTAAAGCCAACACGCGTCACACTGTTGTTTAAACCTGTTCATGCCTCTGCACATGCACACATATAAACACACATATAGCACGGTTTGGGTCACATGCCCAGGAGACCATATTTACCTCCAACTTATGTGAGGGATTAATCCTCGATGATGATGTTACCTGCCAAGCCTCCTACGCTCTACATCAACAGTTGCTCTAAATTAAGCTTCTTAATTACTGTACTTAAACTCTGCGTGGTATTTTTGAATAAGCACATTGAGTGTGAATGTTGGTGTCATGTATGTCTGTCTGTTTATGCAGCTTGAGAATAAATACATCCTTGTTGGTATGAACCTTTGAATATTCCTTGGTTTATAAATCTAAGATCTTAATTCATAATGACTTTATTAATTAGGTGTCTGTATAGGAGTTGACATATCTTGGATGCTTGATCATAAACATTTCATGATGTCTCCTCCTTTCCTTAGTGATCAGTTGATTTTGTAAGTTGCTGTAGTAGACAATGCCCTGGAAGCTCAGGTCATCTTGTGGTGAGTGGGAAGCTTTAGCGTGGAGGAAGATAGCCGCAGGGCGAGACTGGTCAGAACGGATAGGGGCATTGGCTAATGTGATTGAAGGTCAGACAGGCCTTCCAGTCACTGATACACTACACCAAGATGCTGTGTGTGCGCTGCTTGTTAGTCAGCTTGTGTAGTGGAGAAAAGCACAACTTTCTTTAGCCATGCCCACCTTACCCCATGTTCCATGTAGTGTTGTGGAGATTTTCAATTACTGATATGTGTTATTTTGTATTCATTTTCTTGAGTTCCTATTGTTACTGACAAAAACTGAACGTTATGATTGTGTTATCTGAAATGCCTTGGAATGAAATTATTTACAATTAGACCTTTTAGCTTTATGTTTTATTAGTAGGAAACCATTTTTGCTGTGGTATTTGTGGAACACATGCATACTCCTAATTAGCAGTGCATTTGACTGTAATACAATTTCCTTTGAAATGGTGCTAATGATATACACTGCCTGGCCATAAATAAAGCTCTACCTAGATTTAACTAATCAAATAGAACTGGGGTTGATGCAGTTTGTCAGTTTTAGGTTCAGCAACACTATCCGCCCCAAAAAATGAGATCAGCTGAAACATGAACATCCTGAATTATTATTTATGAGTTATTCCATCATTGGATTTCTTCTTCTCTGATGGCACAGGCATATGCCAAGAAGACAATCCCAGGATCAGGCTCATATTGTGAAAGAGTTGTTCATGAGTGTGAATGGTCATTTTCACACATGGATTGACCGCCACAGTGTCCATGTCTTGACTCCACTGAGAATAGTTGGGATGTGCTGGAGAAGGCTTTGCTCAGTGTTCACACTCTTCATCATCAATACCAGATGGTAGTGAAAAATGAATGCCACACTGGATGTAAATAAATGTTTGGACATGGCAGAAGCTTATTGAAACAACGCCACAGCAAACGGTGCTGTAATCAAAGCTAAACGTGGCCTAATGTGTGTGTGTGACAGTTTATATTTGTGGTGATTGTTTTTTGGCCAGGCAGTGTATCTCCTATATCAGGTATGAGGCGATGCATTGCATGTTAAGTTATTAAATTAAATAGGATTAAATTCAGACTTATATTGACGTATGCAACATGTGACTTCTAGATTACAGTATGTGGACATACAGTACATGATCCTATTATAAATAAATCCTTTGCTCACATGTACACATGCTGCATCATATTGTCCACTCTGCAACACAGAATTCAATGCACATAACACGCAACACTATTCATTGTTAGGGGTGGATCTTTTTCCCTCCAACAAAATCCACTGAAGGATTGCTGCTCTTTACCTTGTATTATTGTAATACATGCCAAAACTGTGCAAGTGACCCCCATCTTAGTCACATCCCTGTTTCCATTCGTGCACTGTAACTTGTGATATGGGGAATTGGCTTTAATACTGTTTAATAGGATGATCTTTATGTGCATCTTATCAGTAATCTGTTAGACAGTATAGCCTATGGCAGCCAATCAAAATGTATGCCATGCCAAAGAGATTAAGATAAGTAGGCAGTCCTAAACCCACATGTGCAGGCTTTACAACAAGGGTGAACCAACTACATGGCTCAACACAAATTTTGGTCCGTCTACTTCCTCAATTTCCCCTTTATGCACATTTCTTTACACTACCTGGCTGTAACAAGCTTCCTCTCTGCCAAGTTTTTGTTCACCGGCAAGACTTTTTCAGTTTTCATAAATTCCCAATGTTTCAGGGCCATGCAGCAGAAATGGGAAACAACGTGATCATATTTTGATGCACGATTGATGCTGTTTGTCTGATTGCTGTTGTTTCTTTGTACATAAGCAGCTGCTGAACAATTCCCAAATCAATCAAGCCGTGCGTTTTTATCTTGATGACTTATTTTCCAGACAGTCTATGCTCTGGTGTTCCTATCTATTTGGAAATTTCCTCTTTGTTTATACAGTATATTGATTTTTAAAGTAACATTATATGCAAGCAAGAAATCATTATTGTGTGAACATGGATGCTTAGTAGTTTGAATGTTCAGCAGTTTGGGTTCGTGTAGCTGTTCAGACATTAAACCTGCCCTCATCTGAATGCATTCCCTCCTCCATTTACCAACAGTGCTCTTGCGTTCCAGGAAACGGCTGCAGAAAGTGCATGGGAGCAGATAAGAGTAGAGAGCAGACGCACGTTTCCTGATAAATGACCATCCTCTATGTCGCGGGCCAACAATAACACAATACCCACACTTAAAACCAAAAGGGACCAGGAGGCGGACCAAAGAGCCACATCACTGAGCGGATTATTGAGTGTCTAGCCTGGAGTCTACACCTGAGGCTTTTCACAACATCATGAGGTCGGGAAAACATTAAATAATTAAAAACAGGAAATGGGAAAGACAAGTTTAGCTTTGCATTATGTTCATGGAACCATTGCTGTGTTGTTTGGAAAAAGATCAGTCAGTCTGGCTTTTAACTGCAGAGGCCCAACCAAATAGAAGCTCTCTACAGCACAAAGCTTTGACCTTATCTTACAAAGGTAAAGATAATAGGCTGCAGAATTGGAATCGAACTACAGGGCTCTTCTAGTTCAGAGGTAAATGTGCTGACCATTGATCCACAAATCCCTTATATCTCTCAATTGTAAAAATCATAGTTCCTTTACTGGCCATTTGTGACCGGAGTTGGTGTCTTTGGTACTGGCACAGAATTCTCAATATTACCTTTCAAAAGCTTGCAGAAACAAAGAAATACATTGAATAAAGACAATGGAAAGTAATGGTGAAAGTATATAATTAGAAATACAGTGCCTACAGTGAAATACAGGGTGAAAGTACTAATACACCTTGAACTTTTATAATAACAGTAATAATCTTTATTTATAAAGCACTTTTAAAAAACAAGTTTACAAAGTGCTGACCAGCAGCAAGCAACAACAGTTAAAATAAACAAGGTATCCCAGCAACACACGACAAGAATAAATAAAACATATTAAGAGAATAGAACTATTAAATTATACAAAAGATAATCTATAAAAGTGAGTTTTAAGAAGAGATTAAAAAGATGATACTGATGGAGCAAGCCTTATCTCCTCAGGCTCGATCGCCTCGTCCAGAGCCTCGACTTCGGAACAGCAAGCAGGGACTTGCATGAGGATCTAAGGCTGCGGGGGGGCTCGTAGGGAGTTAAAAGTTCTATGATGTAGCTAGGAGTTAGGCCTAAACGAGCTTTAAAAGTGATCAGTAAAATCTTAAAATCAATTCTAAAACGCACTGGCAACCAATGAAGAGAGGCTAAAACTGGGGTGATGTGTTCTCTTCTGTTAAAACTGGTGAGGAGCCTAGCTACTGCGTTTTGAACAAGTTTGAGGCACGAGAGAGATTTATTGTCGAGACCGGAGAGGAGGGAATTACAATAATCAAGACGGGAGAAGATGAGAAAGTGGATGACTTTTTCCAGATCAGGGCGGGAGAGACAGGACTTAATTTTGCTGATGGTGCGAAGATGGAAAAAACAGGACTGGGTTATTTTCTTTACATGGGTATGGAAGTTGAGATGAGAGTCAAAAATAACACCAAGGTTTCGGGCAGAGGGGGTAATATTTGGGGCGAGTGGGCCGAGAGAATTGATTATTTGCAGCAGGGGATTGTGGAGGGTTGATGAGAATTATTTCTAACTTGGAGCTGTTAAGTTGTAAGAATATGGAAGATTTTTTGTGTCGTCACTTTGTGAATTTTAAATGTCTTTGAATTTCACGCTTTGAATTTTTTTAACACTGAAAAACCATCTTTGAATTT
>OMNZ01095648.1:0-17860 GCA_900303255.1 Lesueurigobius sanzi
AAGCACAGTAATTTATCTTATTTAAGATGTTCAGTCTTCATCTGTACTCTGTAGTTGAAGTGTAGGACGTTTTGATCTTAGTCCAAAGATCGTCATCAGCTTAATAACGACATGAGCACGCTCATGGGTCTCTTCAGAGCAATCCAGAAGGAGCACGCTAAGCTGATGACGATCTTTGGACTAAGATCGAAACGTCCTACACTTCAACTACAGAGTATAGATGAAGACTGAAGATTTTTGCCTACGATGGACAACTCCTGTATGACTGAGAACCTACAAGAACTTATTTAAGATGGTCATATTTTGTCATCCCCTTAAACCGCCTTGAGCACCTGAATGAACCTAGGAGTGTCTGAGGCAGGTAGGGTCTCCTCTTTGTTGAGGAAGAAAATCAGGACAACTCGCTTACCCCTGCTAGACAATAAAAATGGCCACTCCAAAAGCCTCTCCAAACTTGTATTTTATCATAAATAGTAGTAATGTTTGTTCATATTTTCAACACATGATATGCAGGATTCACAACAACAAAATACAGTTAAATAAGTCAATTAAGGCTGGTCAGTGTTCAAACTGCAAATAGCAGGTTGAACACTGACCAGCTCTAATGGTAAGGACATACAGTATCAAATGTGATATTGATATCCATAGCAGCATCGAAGACGCAGAACACACATGATTCCAATGTTGAGTGTACTGCATTTCCATCTGCTTTTCATTGTACAAGACTTTTACATTTCCTCCCAGCAGAAGGGGACAGTCCTCGGCTGGTCATCTCCAAATGTGGAAGGACAGGCTTCATGAATGTTGAATAGCGCACACACCTGTCTGTCTGGGTTCACCGAAGAGGCACCCAGACTAATTCACAACCCTCTCGTCCTCTGCTCACCAGGCTTCACTTACTAAGGAAATGCATTGTTTCTGTCTGCCACATTTTTACACGACAAGTGACTAAATGGCCTTTTATAGCCTCTTAGTTTCTAGAGGTTTCTGTAGAAAATGGCCATGGTTTGTATAACGCAATACAATGTGAGTCATGATGATGTAATGTTTGGATTCCAGTCTAACAAGATACGATGCAATATTAGGTTAAAGATGCTTTGAGCTAATCCTCCAGCTGCTTTTAACCGATTTCTGCTTTTGCAAAGTTGAAACACTGGGAGAACTTACTGATAAGGGTCAGATTTGGTCACACACAAAAAAGCCAGAATTGAATGCTCTAGTGTTGTACTAATTCAACAAAACACATGTATTTATGTTTAAGCTGCAACTAAAACTTCCCTGACCATCTGCTGACCAATCCACGTGGGACATGCGTACCCCCTCCTCCCTAATGGTTTTCAGCAGCAGTTGTCCACTTCTTGGCGAGGAGGATTATTTATGCCTCAGGGTGCTACCTGCTCTAAACTAATAGTAATGATAATGTGATATTTATTTTTGAAACAAATCTATTGGAAGAATGAATCTCTAATATTAAACTCTGTGTAGGTTCTCGTACAGGAGTTGTCCATCGTAGGCTAACATTCTTCAGTCTTCATCTGTACTCTGTAGTTGAAGTGTTGGACGTTTCCTTCCGGGTCTCCTTCTGGTTTGCTCTTATGAGACCCACAAACGTGGTTAAGCCTTTATTCGCTGAGGAAGATCTTTGGACTAAGATCGAAACGTCCGACACTTCAACTATAGAGTACACATGAAGAAGACTGAAGAATCTTGGTTGTTAATGTCTGTGTGCGAGGCTTTGATTTGCCATTATGTGGAGAAAGCTTTACACATCAAGGGACGTAGCAGAAGAAGACATCAGCTTAATCTTGTCAGGTTTTGAGAGATGGGCCGTAACATGATGCTGCTGAAATGTGTATAAGCTGACAGAAAATAAAATCTTCAGTTTTATAACACTTGTCTCAACAAAAGTTTAAGTCATTTAGCAGGGAATAAAGAAAGACATTGGAACTCAGTGAAATTAATTTGCTGTGCTACTGTACACATTATCACTGATGATCACATGCTTATAAATCAAACAGCAAGAGATGCTTTGTAAATGTTTTCTAAATGATGAAGAGAGTACAGCAATGCTTTACGAATAGCCTGGCCAGCCAGACTACACGCTTTACAAGGCTTGTGGTGCGGGAGCAGGCGTGACTTCAGCGATTTCCAGAAATATTGCACTGAAATGTTCCATCTTCTGCCAAAAACAGGCGATCTACTACACCATTATAATAAGAGGTTAGAAAGTCCCTCCTGAATGATGAGTCTTCCGCATTGAATCTGCATCTGTGATTGGACCGTTAACAGAATCGGCTAATGACAGGCTTCGAAAAAGACGGCCAAACGCTCCTCCTTTTGAACAGAAACAGGAGCATCTGGTTGTTGTTCAATTCATAAACTGTTCAAGTGCAGAAATATCCATAGATCACCCACTAAATGCTAGGAAAAGATCATCTTGGCTTGCTTTCTCCAACAAGACTGACTAGTAGCGGAGCTTGCGGCATGCATATCAACCCCAATCTCCTATTTTAGCCAAGTTGGCAAAATACCGCAGACAAAAAAGTATTTAATTGACTTAAACCATTCTCTATAATTGGCATTCGCTTCTGCCCATTCCCAGGTATCTCAGCAACAGACTCATGACCTGTGTATCCAATTAGAAAGCCCCAAAACCACGAACCCAATGACAAATATATAACTATCCATTTAAAAGGCCAATTTAAATTCCCTCGATTGTTCCAGGCCAGCGGACACAGACTAAACAGCCGGCACACAGGGAGAAACATGCAAATGAAAATTACGGACGGTCACAAAGTGGAGCGCTATAGCTAGCCCTACTGCCGACATCCATGCGCCTATAATCCCGGCACAAATCAGATCGCACTGCTGTAGTGAACCTGATAATTGCAGCCAGGCCCGTGATAAGCCCTTGTAATAGAACTCTGTCAATCAATTCATGCCATATAGCCCCATCTCTCTCTCCCCCTCTCTTGGGTGTTTGCTCAAATTGAATGAAGAAATCCAGGAGTCACTGACATTTAGGTCTACTGCACCGCCGCTTGTGGGGAATAATGTTCTGGTGTAATTTCATTAACTGCGAGAAAGTAAAGGCAAATTTACCGTATGAAAAGCAATTACGGCACAGCTGACTGGAGCTTTTATTCCAGTGCTAAAAGGTCCCCCTCTCATTGTCTCGGCGTGCGGAGAGGAGCGCTCGCGATTTACCTCGTGAGCTATTTATCATGCAAGCTAAACACGGATCCCGCGCTCAGGGCTAATTATTTGGCCCCGAGGTCGCGGTGGCCCAAACACAATGATTTTGCGATAACTCCTCGTCAGACGCTATTCATACAAAGGGAAGAAGTCGGTGTGTTCTTATGGTGGCTAAATGGGTCGCGTGCACAGAAAAGTTTGGACACGGTCAATCAAACAGTTACAAAACATGAAGGAATGGTAGGTGAGGCACGGTACGGTGGCAGAGTGGATAGCGCTCTTGCCTCACAGCAAGAAGGTCCCGGGTTCGATTCCCGGCCCGTATGGCCTTTCTTTGTGGAGTTTGCATGTTTCTCCCCGTGTCTGGATGGGTTTCCTCCGGGTGCCCCGGTTTCCCCCATCAACCCAAAACATGCACATTAGGTTAAATCCTCCAGCAGGTGATTCTGACCATGAGCCTGGCTCCACATCTGGAGATGGATCCCCGGGCGCTGCACTGTGGTCGCCCACTGCTCCTGACGGATTGCCCCAGCGGCATCGAAGGATGGGTCAAATGCAGAGGACACATTTCCCTACGGGGACAATAAAGTTCACCTTAACCTTAGCCTTTTTTATGCACTTTGACAAATTCGGATTAGCCTATAGGTTGCGTTCACGTACTTGGAGGGCAGGTGCCAATACAACTCTATGGGAGAGAAACCGTTTTTGAAAGAAATTTCCAATGATTATTATTATTGCGTGTGTAAGCTCTCAGTTGTACAGGAGTTTTCTATCAAGGTTCTTATGTTGTCGTCTGTACTGAATGATTTTAGTGTTGTGGATGTTTTGCCTCTCTTTTAAGAGTCTTTGTCAGTGACTAATGATCAGCAGCCGGCTGATTATATATGGATCCAGTAAAACCTTGGCATAACCACCACCCATATTAATTCTAAAATGCTACACTCAACTTATTGTTAGAATACTGTATATATTGGTGGCTCTGTATCTCTTGATATAATCCTAGTGTGGAGGCAAAATATCTGCAACCCCAAAACTATGCAGTATATAGATGATAGCTTTAAATCCTTTGTACTACTGCATTGTGTTTTTATGACTATGGTGCTTATACAGTAGAGCACAGGCCGCTACAAAGTGATGCACAAAGTCCTTTCCATTCGTAACCACAGCAGCTCGTTTAATCAAACCTAATTTATTGAGCAAAATTTCATTCATTTCCACGGGCTATTGAATAATTGAATATCTGACGTATGCACCGCTGTCGATGATTAAAAGTGACTAAGGATAGCTGACAGAAGGGAGTGGAAAAATGAGGCGAACGTGTGGAGCCATTTGACACAAGTGATAACGCATGTCGCCACATTTTTTAAATCAAGACCATCTCCACGCAGTGAGATAGAAAGTAATATTGTGTATTATATATGGTGGCCACATTGAGCATTTCATTAAGAAACCTTTGCCGCATTTGGGATCTAAATATCTAAATCAGGACGCTGCAGATGTCAGCTGTTGACACCTTTGTTCTTGTGTCTGTATCTTTATTTGGCACAATTTATAATTTGGTACATTTGTAATTATTAGCTGTTAAAGCAGGTGTGGAACAGTATATAGGTCACAGAGCAGCTCTTCTCCACTGATTGTGAATGCTCCCACATACAGTATTTGTATCTATACATATCAATTTGTAAATTAAGCGAAGACATACGTGTATCCAGATTGCTATTATTCGGGGTGGTTTGCAAAATTGACTTTTGAGAGCTTTTTCATCACCTAACAATGTTCTCTCATCAAAAACATTGCTGGAGCAAAGGGAGGAAAGCACTTCCTGTTCCCCAAAGCTCTTCTTCAGTCTCTACCTATGGTCTCTACGTAAATGCTTTCCTTATCTTACAATCTCTTGTCCCTCTATCAGAGAGCACAGGTCATGCAAAAACATGGGCTGATTATTGACACCAGCTACGCAGTGAAGGGAAGTAGGGGGGAGGGGCTTATGCACAAATTGTCCGCAGAACCTAGAAATGCAGGTGAGGGAGATTTAGTTTTAGCCAAACAGGAAACAAAGTCGATATCAATAAGTTGTTTTTACAAAGGTGCTCTTTGGTGTTAGGAGAACAGAAACTTAAGGGAAGAAACGAAAAAACCAAGGCACTCCTTCCATATTATAATTATTGGTTTACACTTTCTAAAAAGCTATTAGGCTTTTCCCAATTAGTTTTAAAATTTTCTAAACAAGAAAGTGTAAGATAATGATCAGATTGTGTTTGTGATTATCATTAAATTCCTGGAAAATGCTTATGCCCCTCTTTAAAGCTTCAACAGCAAAAAGCAGGTAGTCTCACTCGACTAGAAGTCCCCAGTTTGACCTCCGCAACGCTGGACAAAACTCACTTGTCCTGCCATAAAAATATCCACTTTTATAGTATCATAAAACTGCACTTTTAACGGAGCAGGCATGAGGTCAGATGTTGAAGTTAAAAAAATCAATTGTGGCCTTTCTAAGCACAGCTCCGCGTTTAGTGTCCCGCTGGTAGAGTGCCATTGGCTGCTCTCGCCTTTCTTCCGGACAACATGCCCCCTTCGAGCGAGCAGAATGGAGGGACTGCGGGCTAGAGGTCAAAACGCACCCACCTGTTAGTGTACGAGAGTAACAAGACCACACCAAGTCCGCTCGGATCAAGAGAAAACCTGCATGAAAACAGGCTGGGGAGCAGTAGGAGGGTGAGAGGGGAGAAGGGAAGTCTGAATGGCCTCATGTGGAGAGTCTGTGCCCAGAGAAATGTTGTTGGGAGACTGAGGTCAGCGCCGACCGAGGGCAGGACTGTTTTTAGACTTTTTCAAATGCGCTGTCCACTGGAAGGGTAGAACATGGAATTGGGAGGTTTTAATTGGCTATTGGCACTATGGATGGGTGATGGCAGCTTTTTCTCTATCGATTCAATTCCAATTGATTCAAAGGCTGTTGACTGGTCCAATACTGATGCCAGAATTTATTACAGATTTATTTGTTGTGTTTTGTAGCCATCATATACATTAGTGTTATTAACTATGTCTTTATTCAATTGCAGAACTAAAAAAATGGGCTGGGCATGTCACATATGATCACATGGCTGGCATGAATTGTTTCTCGCCTCTCCAGTCATTCAGGACGTCTGCGGTCTTGGACTGGGGGGCCCGACCTGTTTACAGCTGGACCTGGGAGGGGCTTCTCGGAGAAAAGGAGTAAAGACAGGTTTGTGGCTTATCTTTCATAACCCTGAATCTATCTATTATTCAAATCCACCCACAAGATCTCTCATATAAGCTGAAGTTTTCATTTGCTAATTGTGACTTTATGAAAAGAGATGCACATCAGAGTAAAGTAATTGTGATGACTAATGCTTTTACTTTTCTTGAAGATATTTCTGATGATGGTCATAACTTTTGACGCAGTTCCTATAAACCTACACAGATAGTTTCCAACAATTGCCTTCCTTCATGATATAAACTTTCAATCATATCAGTGTTCAATGTTTGGAGAAAAGGGACAATGGCTTTTCTTCAGAAATCAAACGTCAGTGTGGCACAATAGCTGAGTGTTGTTGGAGCTGACAAGGCAATAAGAAAGTGATGATTATAGAGATCTCAGTGACAGGATTTCTGCAAAGTCTGATAGCTATCATTAGCGTTCATTGCTCATTACTGGGAAAGCAGCTGACAATGATATGTGTTGATTTTTAACAATGACTCACCTCTGAACTAAAAAAAAAAATGAAATGGCAGGTGGGAGACCGAAATGGAAAATTGCTCCATTTGACTTTTTATTCACACTCTGCTCTGACGTCAAGTTGCCCATTCTAGTTATATTTTTGGGGGGAAATAGCGAGCATTTTGTCAGGAGTTCAGACTTGGACATTAAGTACATTCTTCAAGACAGGGAAGTTGTTTTGTTTTTCCTTTTATGACTGCATGAAACAAGAGGGAGGCTCCATGTTTTTGGAAAAAGTGTAATTGCAATATTTCTGACGGACAATCTGCCCATTTGGAGAGAAGGTTATATCATGATTAAGTGCGTCTTTTTAAATGTCCTATACCTGCTGTTGTGTTTTTTTTTAAATTATTATTACAACAATGAACAAAAATTGTTTGTCATCAAAGCTCATTCCATCTCAGTTGTTCACAGGAAGTTTATTTACATATTTCACAACTTTCAGGGTCACTTTTTGAGGTCAGTGATGCTAGAAAGCTAGTCTTCAAGCTCATTACGTGTATACAAATGCAATATCATTTAATGGACAGTATTATTTCCCCAAGTATGAGTTTACAATATATTGAAGGAGGACTAACTACTACACACTACTAGAAAAATGTAATTAATGTGGCTCTAATACTCAATTCCACCTTCTCCCATCCACTGCTCCTATTGGTCAGCCTCTGCCTTGCTCTGACAGAGCCTTATGAACACAGAAGATACTAGGTCCATATGAATCATGATTTGTGATCTCGGCCTCACGAAATCATGATCTGATTCTGATTCATAAGGATTACGTTTGTTTACTACAGGGTTTGAAGGTTCTTTGCGTAATAATAAGATTTAGATGCTTTGCGACTGACAGCTTGACGTTGTGTGAGGAGAAATGAGGATATTCAGCTTGACTTTTGCAGCACTACCAAGGATATCTATTTTAGTTTTTTTTAATGAAGTGATGTGACCTCTACTTATGTTCAATGGTTTTTGTTTATGAACAGAAAGGAGAAAAACAGCAGCCATAAGTGATGACAATGGACTTGACCTTACATCTAAATATAGCTGTGTTCATCATTTTGGAGATTATAACGAGACATAACTTTGTGTTGAGTCATGTCTCAAGTATTTCTTTAAAAAATGTAAAACAAATTTCATTTCATTTCCTTTTCTTTCAACAGCTTGAGAAAACAGTTCTGTCGGTTCAATCATGAATAAATCATATTGCTTTTAAGTTGCATTACCTTGTAAATGTAAAATGTACTGTTTTGTTTTAGTTGTATTTGTTGAATGCATTCTGCAAAAAACTATCAAGTTGGTGTTATGATAGCAACAGAGAAGAAAGCCTTAATTTCCTTTGCTAATTGAAACTGGATACCACCATTTTATGGCGTTTACCTAAAAACAACTATAAAACAAACAAAAATTGCCACATTATGAAACTGTATAATTTTGTGTACCCCAAAGCTGATATTTGACAAGTAGATCAGTGCAAGGGAATTGTTTTCATACCCATATCCCAGTTCAAATTGGTCTTGCGCCGCCATTGCACATTAAGTAAGTGATTCAGGCCTTTGCATAATGTCATTCCGAACAACACAAGGTCATTGCTAATGTCCATTTACTTAGTATCAGCTTATGCCACAGGAACAGAAGGTTAGGTCTCTGTGGGGGACAGGACAGAGGAGCGAGTGTGCACACAGTGGTATACGCAGCTGGGATTAAAGGCCTGTTAAAACTGAAGAGGTATGAAAAGATATTCCCGTCCTTTGTGCTAATCCATTCATCTGATGTGGCCAGATGATGTGGTGTGGCAAAGTCACTTTAATCAGTTGTAATGAAGTTTGATCAGAAAGGATTCAGCCGGCGCCGTGCCCGCCTCCCCAGCTGTGCCCCCTCCCTCCACACTTCAATGGGCTCGTGCTCATCTGATGATGTCAAAAACCCACACGGAGGGCAGGAGTCAGGATTATTATCTGCTTTAAATCAATGGTTCTCAACTGGGGTAGGTAAGAGATCTAAACTTCAGCTTGGGAAGATAAGCTGTGACCCAGATGTATTCATTTCAATAAAACACATTTTAAAATGGACGATTGACCCTGTTAAATGAATTATCAAAACACATTCTTCATTCTGTTGATTGAGGCATAGATCACGAAGCTGACCTTTAAAATTTCATATCTGCAATGACCCACTGAAATCGCACTAACCCACTTTTGGATCTGATTCTCAACTTGTGGCCTGGGACCCATCAATTCAATCAACTGGGACAGGGTAGGAACCTGAATTATTCTTCTTAAGGCGAGACACGGCAGGTAGAAACTGAAAAAAGTTTTGTACCTTTAACATCTTAGTTACAATGTCAAAGTTGGACAAAAGACCAAACTCTCCTTTTACAATGGTTATTTTATGATGTTTTGCCGAGCTATGCCTCTCACACGCTCATCCATCCATAAATATTGATGTATTATTTGGTATCCACGTGGCGTGCGTAAAGTCCACAACAAGACGTTGTACTTCATGTACTGTTGTATGATATATCCTTTCACAAAAAAAACAAAAGATGCGGAAAAGTTTGCATGCGCAGATGTTGCAAAACTTTAAAGCCTTTATTCTGCAAATGGTGTTTTCAGTTTACTCTTGCAAAGAAATCTCCACTTTAGTAGCCCCTACATACACCAATCCTTCCAGTTTTATACTTTGGCTTGTTCTAAGGGATTTTTAAATATGTATTTCCTAGCATGATTTTTGTTTTGAACCCCAAAAAGAAGGCAATATTTTAATGTTATCATATTTTTTCACTTATACCTAGATTATACTGTATGTATGAAGAAAACCTAAACAAAATCCCCAATGAACAAATCTTTGTAGTCTTTTACCTGTATCTTCTATTTTTATATGGAAAGAGAGCTTGCAATACACTCTTTTCTCATGTTTATGTTTCTCACCTTAAATGACGCTTCTATCAACTTATATAACAGACATCTCAGTTGACATTGTGTTGCTGTGTTTTAGTATAAAGTGAAGTAAGTAAGCCTGAATGTATTGCAAATTTCATAGAATGTGTGTAATTGACTGTCTGGGCCTGTATTTTGTAAGTAAGTAACAGAAAATAACAATTTTCTAATGTCCCTCCCTTTGACAGAGTTTCCACTCTACCTGGAAAACTTTGAAAACCTACCTACCTTTTTTCTAGCCAGGGAAAACACATGTAAAATGATAAAAAAAATAAATTAAAAAAAAGTCAAATGTCTGGAAGAACATATTTCTCCTCCATTTGCTTTTCTGTTTAAACTAAATATAAGCGATGCTTTGCCCACTAGACTAAAGATGAGCTCATTCTGCTGCAGAACACAGAAAAAAGTATCTTCAATTTCAAAATTTTCCCAGGGGAGTAACCCCGAACCCCCAATTTTACCATGTTCACATGAAAATGTATGCTTTACATGTCGAGTTTGAATCTCTTCAGACCAAAAGGCTATTGGCTTTAGCCATTATTAGATCACATACACAGGGGGCGCTGGTGAGACGGAGAGAACCACAAAATACCTAATCACAATGTTTTTATGTATTTTCACACTTTTAAATGTCGTGGAAAAACCATGGAATTTACCTGGAAAATAATTTCAAGTAAAGAGTGGGAACCCTGTTTGAATTTTTTAAGGCCTGTTTATACACTGACTCTAGAGGTCTCACTACAGTTTCCCCGGCCTGCCCCCAACAGGTGATACAGTAGGACAAATACAGTAAGAGCGTGCATAAATGTTCTGGCTGCTTCAAGGGAGAGACGGGGTCTAATATGTCTGAAATTGGCAAGGTTGAATTTGAGAGTTCTAGTCTAGTTTTTTACATGTTTTTTGAAATTTAAGTTAGAATCCAAAGTAACCCCAAGATATTTGTATTCAGTAACGTTCTCAATCTTTTCAGCCCTAATATGACTGAGTTTGAGCTTTGTGAATTGTTTTTTCGAAAAAAAAATGGCTTTTGTTTTTCTAATGTTAAGGCAAAGAGGATTGTTCGAGCCATTGAGCCACAACCTCTAGGGCTCTGGAGAGTTTATCAGCCGCCAGGTGACTGGTGTTGGCATGAGTATATAATACCGTGTCATCAGCGTACAGTTGTATTTGTAGGCCCTGGCAGTGCTGTGGCAGGTCGTTAATATAAAGGCTGAAAAGTAAGGGGCCTAGTACAGACCCCTGGGGTACTCCCATGGTGGATTTTAGATAACTCACGCAACCATCATTGACCCTAACACACTGTGTCCTATTGGATAAGTATGACCGTATCCATTGTTAAATTTTGCCAGAGAAACCAAAAAGTGACAATTTTGAAATTAATATATTATGATTAACTAAATCAGCCTTAAGTAAGTCTATGAAAACTGCCACAACAACATCTTATTTGCTCGATCAGGTGGAGTGTGGCGGTCTCAGTAGAGAAGTTCTTTCTAAACCCAAATTGAAGTGGGTGAAGGCCATTACTGATTGAGTTTAAGTGTGCAGTCATTTGGTCATTTATGATTTTTTTCTGTGATTTTTGAAATTACAGGCAGAATACTTGGTCTATAGTTGTTTATGTCAAGATAACAATAAAACCATTTCTGAAACACTATCCACAAGCAACAAGAAACTGTTTTGACATAACAGGAAACATTTACATAGAGTACCCCTCCGATATATTAATGTCTCATGCTCCTTGTGACGCTATTTGGCCAGAACCTATAGCTTCTCCACTGTCCCAAGCAGCTAATTCACCCACTGCCAGATACACCTCCCACTGTACTCACTCATATATCACCTGTGCGTCACCAGTCAAGGTAATTAAGAGCACTTCTCTGCTGTAGAAAGCAGGAGTCCTACCTGGAGCAGACATATCGCCGCTGGCTCTCTTCACCTTTCTCCAGATTAGGGAGAAATCATGATCAAAGGTGGTGGGATTATTTTGGACGTTGAGGGATGAGGATTCGGGCCAACGTGCAGTTCGCCTCACTCTGACTCTGACCTAGATGTAAAAGGTCGCGCAAGGAAACAGCTGGAAATAGGGCGGATCGTTCCCAACGATGATTCAGCTGGAATGTGTCTAAAAATATATCTTTTAATGTTCACATGGTATTGGAGCCAGCTAATCAGGCAGCGCTACCGATTTTTTTCCTAAATGCTTTCATCCGGCGCTTGGTTTGGAACTATTTTCATTATAATTCAAATTCAATTAAGTGGCGGTACAGCATGTCCTAAAGAAGGTGCAAGTCGTCAAAAGCAAGTTCCTCAGTGGTCCGTTTGTTCAGTTACGATTCTGCAGAGCTTTTGAAAATGTTATTTTTAATAATATGGCATGAATCATTGCATCTGTTGGGAACGTAGTGATTAGAGGTAAGATCTGTTCCCCAAAATGACATTCAGTTGTATGGTGCTACAGCCAAAAAGTTGTAAGTATAAATCCTAAAAGTCCCACTAACCTATTAAAGAAAATCACACCTTTAGGCAAACATAAACCTTTAGATTTCATTCTTTTTCAACAAGAGTAACCTATGGCCTTGACCTGGTTTGAGCCACATTGGACTTAAATATTATGAGTGGGTGGAGTGTCGGGCCATCATAACTCAATTTAATCTGTGTAGTATCCTGGAATAGGGCTTTTACTCTAATTTGAAATGAAAGAAATACCTGTGTTGTGTGGCTGCAGTGGCTTAGAAGATTCCCCCCGTAAAGCCTTGGCAGCATTTAAACTATGTCACTCCTGTACCATCTCCAAATGAAAATGTTTGTGTCCTGACGGCCCCCTCATCCTTTTGTATGGAGCGGATTAAGTTCAGACAACTCACCTAAAAATGAAAACCACCCTGAAGGACAACAGGCATTTTCAAGGACTGTAGTTGTGACCATTCATTTGATGAGAAGAGCAAAAAAAAAAAAATGATATACAGTAGCTCACCTCTAATTCCAATTAATAAGACATATGACACATGTAGTATTACGTCAAGTCTATTTTAGTCTTTCCCCACAAGTATATTGAGAGAACTGAAATAAGTTCACATGACAGACTGCTGAGAGTCTCCATTCATGCCTGAAGGCAGCAGAATAAATGAATGCATAAGCGGACCACATTTGAGGTCGGTCCCCTGACCAATGTGCACGAGGGGCGGTATATCCCTATGTAATATTTAACAGTCAAGTTAAGACCCGCACAAGACATTTCCTGCAAAATGTAGAAACACAACATCAATTAAAGATCGGTGCACCAGTCGGAGGCACGCTCTCCCCAGCGCAGACAGGACTATCACACTCTCCCCCAAAGTACTCCACGCAGTGTGGGTTAAAGCCACTGACATGACTCTAAAGCATGGATGCTTGGAGTTTAATGCTGAAGTGTGCCCCAAAAACATGGTTGTTTTGATTGGAGTTGTGTCCGTTTTCTTCCTCTGCTCTCAAAACAAGCCCTCCTCACTGTGGTTAGCAGTTTTACTCCCCAATAGTTGTTCATTCATCTTCACTATACTAATATCATTGGCTGTGGTGAAACAAAGTTGCACAAATGAGTGCTTATGTAGCATAACCTATTGATATTACATGGACAATTATGACTGGATCGGTTTTTAATATACAGTTGTGGCCAAAAGTTAACATACCCTGGCAGAATGTCAGGGCATGTACAGTAAACTTATGCATCTCATAGAATGTGAATGATAACACAAAAACCTTTATTTCTCTCATGGTTAGTTGTTGTGTGAAGCCATTTATTGTCACTGTTTACACTTTTCAACTGGAAACTAGCCAAATGTCCCCCTTGATCAAAGGTTTATATTGTGCATCTTGAAACAAACATTTTGTTGATAGCGGAAGCCCACCTAAAAGTGTAACATGTAACTTTTTTGTCATTCTGTAACTTGAGGATCATCGACTAAGACTGACTGTTAAAAATGTGTAACTAAATACTTACATTTTAACACTATGGCTATTATATAAAGTCATTGGCATTATCTCATCCTCTCCGCGGTCTGGCAGCTCTATCTATCTTGGCTTCTCTTTGGCAGCTTTTGCATGTCTTGCTTCATGCACCTCCTCGCCTCTCTTCCCTGCAGATTCTCTCATGTTCCTTCAAAGCGCGTCGGGGAGCTGTGATCTTCACGTTCAGGTGAGGGATGTGCGGACTTAACAACCACGCCGCATTCCCGGAGCCGTGTTTCGGGTCACGCTTCTGTCAAATCCGGGGTCATCTCCAGCTTTGGTCCGAGGATCCTTTCAAGAGTCCAACTTAGCTGTGTTTCTCCTTCCAGCCCATTACACCGAACTTCAATCCATGTGCACATAAGAGTCTATTTTTGGGTGTGCCAATTAACTGTTGGCCACAAAGGAGTTATTTTTTTCCTGAAATATTAATATTTGCACCTGGGGCATGCTTTTTTCATCATTTGTTGGTCAACATAGCAACTAAGCCTTTCTAAAGGTTTATGCTCCTATTCCGTACGTAAAGACGTGCATTGCAAGTGTAGGTACCGTCACTGGAATTCATACTGCCATCCGCATGTTATGTAGCATGGGATATCAAAACCTAACACCAGAGGGCGTCAGAAACTTTACCAAAACAGGACAAAAACAACATGGAGCTCATTAGTTTTTAGTTTTTTAGTTTAGTTTAGTTTATTTGAGCTGCTTACATTCTTAAATTGTTACAACTTTACATCTTTACAATACATTATATACATACAATACTCATTAGCATGACAGTGGAGTGCGTCTGTATGCGTTTCGAACATTGAGCATAAATGAGTCTTAATGTTGAGCATAAATGAGCCTTAACACTTTGTGAATTAGTTTTCTGTTCAATAAATACATACAATTGCGAACTTTAGTAAACATGACCTATGAACCTTGGTGATGTATGTCTAGATTGGCTTGGCATTGGGTTAACTCCTACATCTCGGCTGCAGCATAGACAGTAGTTTATTGAGGAAATCAAATCTCTGCTTGGGACCCATCCTTTAATGTATCTGTCCTGCAAGCATCAGTATCATGACCCTAAAAAGTGACCCCGCATGTTAAGAAATGTGCTTACAAACTCAATCTTGTGAATGATTGGGATGTGCGAAATGTGTTAGTTGCTATCCAAACACATTCCTAACTTTCCTATCAATTTAATTTACGCGCTTCTTCTTTCATAGTTTGTAATAAAAATCAGGTATAGGGCCTTTAAATTAACCTATATGTTGTTAAAGGTTAATTTCAAGGCCCTATACCTTTTCATGGCAAGTCTGGTCAACCTAATTTTGTTCCGTAACAGTCGGCCCATGGAGCAGTATTTTTAACCAATTTAGGCTAATTTCTTTTTCTCCCAATATCAATAATTCTCTCAGTTGAGCTTTTTCTTTCAGCCGACTCCAGACAGTTCTGCAGACGCTCATATGAGAGCCGTGTCTGGCCACACTGCTCTAAAGGCCAGATTGACAGATTGCTGCGGTGTGTACAAGGCTCTTTCTTATTGTCTGAAGCGCTGGGCTTGTGGCTACCTTCATGACCAAGGCCCTTGTTGCCTGGTTACGGAGTCGGTCCAGATGGCAAACTTTTGTTCATGTACAGTAGGTGGTGCGAAGATAGAAATTGTCTGCACTTTCCACTCCTGCTGCTGCGCTCTTGCCGCGTCGTTGTCAATCGTTTTGTATATTCACAGCTTACACTCGAGTCAACTGTAATAGTCTCGTTTTCATCGCAATTGTGCAATCATCTCTGCAAATGTGCTACTTTCAACTTTTTTCTCATTGTCTCGAATCAGTTGTTTCTTTCTGTTCTTGCCAGATACTGTAAGTTTTTTTCTTTGTACATCAGCCTCCAGCTGATTTGGTTTTGTGGCAGTTTTCTCTCTTAACATGTAAACTTTCACCTGGAAACAAAGAAATAACCTAATATTTTGGATAAGGTGTTTACTGTTCAATAACTGCACTGATTCAACGTTTCTCCATAAATCTAAACATTTTCTCAAAATGCATCTTCACATAGAGTATCACCTTGCCACCAAACATTCTGTTCTTATGCTTAACAATATTATAATATTAGAGCAGGTGTCTCCAACCTTTCTACCCCATGAGCTACTTTTGCATAACAAAAATGTCAGTGAGCTACTTATGCTTATGTGCAACTACACCTACAACTAATAATAATAATAGTAATGCATCAAACTTATATAGCGCTTTTTTGGACACTCAAAGACTCTTTACACAGACAGGACGAACAAGAACTGCCAAGATGATGATTCCACACAGTAAAAGAAAATTATAGTATTTCCCGCTTACTACTTTGATTCACCTACATGTTTGGAAGTATTTTATTCAGAACAAAAAAGATATACAATTTGAATGTAAAAAAGCCTTGGGTGAGCTACTTGGAAAGGGCTGGCAAGTGGCTATGTTGGAGATTCCTGTATTACAGGGATTGCTCAATATCTAGGAATTCCATTGATTTTTGAACCCAAAAAAAATGGGGACTACAGATGAAAAATAGCCTTCTGGATAATTCTGGCTTTTTTTTAAACCATGTGTTTTATGAAATTGTCTAATCTAATTACATATTTTCCAATAATAACAGGCTTATTCCAAAAACAAAAAATCCCAAATCCCCTCAAAACAAAAATATTTTTAACTAATACATCAACAAATAAAGCGATACATTTAATGGAATAGGCATAATGTGACGGCGCATGAGATTCAAGTCGCAGCACAACATCGGAGCAAAACAGTGATTTTTTTGAAAATGACTGATTTTCGCTTTTTTGCAGAATCTGTCTTATAATATAAAATACAGTTGAGAAGGGGGCGGGGCCGGGGAAACGTTTTTTTGCTAAATGTTTTCCAGAGAAACCGTGCGGTCTACAGAAGTGTCACGCACGTACTTACATTCTCCTTCACTCGTTACGTGGGATAGGGTATATTTCATGGCATGTCATCGCCGTTTGCCAGATATATCCATGTTTGGAAGTCCAAAATAAACTTTTCCCACCGCCATGTTTTTTTCTTCTTCGGGCACACAGGCAGTATTTTGCGGCACGCTGTACGCTGGGTTACGTAATGCTGCCCTCTATCGCCAATACTGAAACTCCATGCTACCAACTAATGCAGCCTGAGCTCAGTAATCTGCACACTTGCGAGCTGCCGTGGACAGAAGCAAGAGCAAGGCAGTTGCAACAAGCGCTGCCGCTTCCTATATGCAGGTAACGCGCTGCGAGTGGGGCACCATGTGCTTCGAGGGGCACCACACTGATGACTGACTGAATGACATTGCACAGTATTTGCACTGTTGTTTTTAATGCTATTGACAAAAACAGCCTTTTAATCCAATGAGAACGATACAGAAGTTACAGAAGTTTCTGTCAATGCGGACAATGATTAACTCACGGAGCTCAACAGACATAACGTGATAAGTTCATTAGAAAACACCAGTTCAGACACATTTGCCGTCTGTGTAGTGTTCTCTGAAGCGTTCCCTGGAGCCTGTGCTCACCGCACGGAGTGAGAGACGGGCCGAGAGGGAAGCAAAAGTAGTGTGAGCGGAGAGCGGCTTTGATGCAGGGGCAGAGCAGAGAAACTTATGTTCTGGGGGGTACTGGGGGGCATTAACAACTGTTAAATAAAAAATAAATAATGAACTATAAAATTATTGCATCTAAACTTGCATCTCTAATTACACACATTTGTACATTTGTTTTTTGTGTTTTTTTTTTTTTGGGGGGGGCACCACCAAAAACTTCAGCATATGTTGCAGTTATTATGTGGGTTACACATCATGTATTATTATATGAAACTGTTGAACCATGACATTTGACCTCTGCATTTGACCCATCCTTTGTTGCCTCTGGGGCAACCCGTCAGGAGCAGTTGCCCCATCTCCAGATGTGGAGCCAGGCTCATGGTCAGAGTCACCTGGCTGGAGGATTTAATGGAGGACCTAATGTGCATGTTTT
>OMNZ01095649.1:0-15950 GCA_900303255.1 Lesueurigobius sanzi
TCCTGATGGCCCAGTGTATGAAATTGTTCCTCAGTCGACTGGAACTGACCCGTAGATTCCGCAGTCTCTTCCCTGAAGGCATCACCCTGAAGAGACTGTGTGATGGGTGCGGAGGGTCCCTGGCGATTTTGATGACTTTGCGGGTGAGACGGGTGGAGAATATGTTCTAAATAGAGGGGAGAGGGGCTCCACAGATCTTCTCCGCAGCTCACACGATGCGCTGGAGGCTCCTTCGACAGGAGGCAGTGCTGGAGCCGTGCCACACAGTGATGGAGCTGGTCAGGATGCTCTCTATAGTCCCTCTGTAGAAGTTGGACATAACGGAGGCTGGGACTCTGGCTCTTCTCAACTTGCGGAGAAAGTAGAGACGCTGATTACTTTTCTTGACCAGTGATGTGGTGTGCATGGACCAGGAGAGCCTCTCTGTGATGTGCACACCCAGGAACTTAGTGCTGGTCACCCTCTCAACTGCAGCACCGTCGAATGTTAGAGGAGCATGCTGGACCCGCGCTCTTCGAAAGTCCACAACAATCTCTTTTGTCTTCTCCACATTTAGAGAGAGATTGTTCTGTGTGCACCACATGGCCAGACTGCTCACCTCACTCCTGTAGTTTGACTCGTCTCAGTTGCTGATGAGACCCACCACTGTTGTGTCGTCTGCAAACTTGATGAAGAGGTTTGAGTCGTACTTTGGAGCGCAGTCATGGGTCAGCAGAGTGAACAGGAGAGGGCTCAGCACACAGCCTTGGGGAGCCCCCGAGTTCAGTGTGATGGTTCTGGAGGACTTGCCGCCGACACATACAGCCTGTGGTCTCCAGTGGTATCGGGCAGTAAGTAAGTAATTTGTTCTCAATTTAAGTGTGCGCCTCAGAGAAGACCATGTACAATTAATGTTTTTCATTAGCGAACACTGTAATTTAAACAACTAAGATGAACAGTATTCAGCCTTTGTAATGTTACATTGTCTAAAGGCAAAACTCACCTGGTCAGGATGAATGCATGCTTTTCACACCTTTTTCTCATATTATTTTGAATGAACCTTAGATTTGGTACTCATCTTGCACTTGTTCTGTCCCTCCTTGTGGCTTAATGTTTTTCTTATACCACAAAACAAGGATAAGTTTGACAACAATACCTCAGCGGAGTAGCAGATGTTTTGAAAGCTGCCGCCGTCTGCTGGAGGCTGTAACATGCGCGTGAAGGATGAAGACTCCTCTCCACATGAATATAGATTTATATATATGGTGCGGAGTTGAACGCACCAACACCTGCTGCCAATTAGCTGAAACTCGGCGCCATCTGAGAGCCCATCACACTCGATGCCACTCAGTGATGCGATGTGCTAGCAGGTAATAACAGTCTCCATTTGGGTGATGGAGTAGTTAAATAGGAGATTTCCTTGTGTTGCGTTGTGCTTTTTTCCCCCTTCCTCTTCTTGCTTTGCTGAAATACTCAGACTGGCACTTGTTAAGCCCACGAGAGGCTCCAGATGTGTGCTTGAGGGGAGCGTGCTGTCCGTAACCACTTATCGCAGATTCTCAGTGGCTTTCGAAGTGACAAATATGTTCACTATAGAGGCATATACATACAGCCAACGGGCGGCCCGTTTGTATAAAAGCCAGCTTCAGCTTTCAACAGGGCCGGCCCAAGCATTCATGGGGCCCCCGCAACTTCAATTTCATTTTGGATAGATATATAGTCCTATAAATGAGACACATTTGTCCTGTTTGTAAAGTAAAGTAGACTATGCTGCAAAATCTAGAAATGAGACAAATTTTCTTTCAATTGTTGTATGTCACCATCTAAAAATTGTGTCTTTTCCTTTATCACATTGCTGGCCAAGCACCAAATTCTTCTTAAATGGAAACACGAATGAGCTCCAACAATCAACAACTGGCTACAAGAGATTTTACAATGTATACATCTAGAAAAGGGGTGCGCACCTATGTTCCCCGGGAGTGTCAGGGAACAATGGCAAGAGGTACCTATGTTCCCCGACACTCTTATCCTAACCCTGTACCCTAACCCTAACCTTAATGCTCCTAATCTTAACCCCTAACCTCAGCCCTAACCTTAACTCCTAGAAAAAACTGCTACGATACTCTGAGCTAAGCGTCTGGGGAATATAGGTACCTCCCTGATACTCCTGGGAAATAGGTAGGTACAGGGGAACAAAGGGCTGACCCCCTAGAAAAGTTACACTCCACAATTTCAGGGTCAGATAAGCGTTTCTACAATACATGGAACCTCGTTTTAAAACACGAGGACGTTTTTCCCCATAGACTAATCATGGATGGAGAGAGCGAAAATGTAATATTGTAGTGACACCAGAACACACTTTATATATTTTTTTCCACATTTTTCTTCACTCTTTCTTCTTGTATGGATGTATGCAGGTTGGATTCCTTTTTTTATTTTAGCTCCTGGCGGGAGTAGGGGTTTCATCATGTTCAGTTCACTCTGATGGAGTTGATGGGTGGGCGGTCCATAGTGTCCACCGGTCTTGACACTTTGGTCCTACGTGCTTCGGAAACAACCAACACCAAAAGGTTGGTACATTTAATTCCTGCTGTCTTGTGTCCTTTACCGGCGTGAATGTGATAATGCAATTGGAGGTGATTGAAGACTCAGATTGGCAGCTATGTTTTTCGTTGTCACATAATTGTGACAGGAGAGTGACTTGTAATTTAAAAGGGTTCTATAATCGCGGACTGCACTCTTTAAATGAAATGTGTTATTATCTTGATAGGTGTCAGATTCACCTGCAAATTTAAATATACTTCTGTTATCAATGCATAATCATTAGCAATAGTAAATTATAAACCTAGCTTCAGGCCTACAGTTATTTGAAAAGTATGAGACTGCTCATGGCCAATAAATAGAAGAAAATAGATACATGTACTGCACAGCAAGCAACTCGAAGAAGTGTACAAATTCTTCTCTTATAAGGTCAGACAAAATAGTTTCTATCATTCACTGGACTGATCTACTCCAAAAAGGACAGCAAGAGCGTTGTAATTGCTTAATGGAATACAACACCGCTTTGCACAGCAGACGGCAAACCTGACTTCTTGTTCGGAGGGTGAAGCAGTTCAGTCTCTTTCGTGGATAGCGTTCCACATATGCTAAATCTGACTTCTCTTGCACTACAATAAATGTTGCTACTCTATACTTTTTCCAAGTAGCCACCCACATAAAACACTAGCTTCACAGGCCTCGCAGCTGATCAACAGTGGCACCTTCCATCCCGACAGCGCCGGCTCATGCACCCCGACAACCCGCTTAGCGCTGAGGAGTCGACAGCGCTAATATCAGCTGACACATTAAAGTGAGCTCCAGGTTGAGAGCTGTTGTTTCGGAGGTTTTACCAGAGTACACTGCGCACTCTGACAGCTGATGGGAGTGGGGCTGTCTGCTGAGAGGAGAAGGCGTGAACAAGGGCTTCTCATGGCACTGACATCGGGAGGGCACGGGATGTTTTTATCACCACTCCAGTGCGCTGCGCTCTAGTTGGTTGGGATATGGGGTTACTGAATTTTTTACACGCAGCAAAAGTTTAAACTCTTTGCCAGATCCCACGTGTTTTAGTGGTTGTGTTTAGACACCTTGAAAACACAATATAATTGCGTTGCATCGATGTCTCAACATGTGAGCAACAGAGACTTTTTGCACCTGTTAGTTGCTAACATCGCAACTGTCAGAACAATTTTAAATAATTGACAGTAAGACATGATATGATAGTGTAAAATGATTATCACACACGCTGTGTGGTTCTTTACAGGTAAGTGCTGATTTGAGAGCACATCTGTGTCTCGTCGCATAGTGTGGCCTGATGTATGTGCTATAATTATATCACGGCACACTCTTTATTGAATTAAGTCATTAAACCTAAACAGATCTAACATCATTCCTTTCTTTTTTTTAACCCACAACTTTGAAAACAAACTTTATTCATTGATGTTACATTGAAATAGTTAATCTCATGAGAAATGTTGAACTTGACACTGCTTTCATTAGGAGGTGGATATACTTATGTGCTGATAAGAGAATTAAAGCAAAAAATAATGCGATAAGTAAAGTCTGATTTAAGAAGAACATTGAGTACAGAACACTTTTTGACCTTAAAGCAGCTGTGACATTTTCACAGTTAAATTTGAGCAAAGGCAACATTCAGATAGGTTGCAATTACAGGGATAGAAATAACAGTTATTCTTCAATGCCTTAATAATGGATTAACATCAATGAAGACATCCGCCCACACGTTCTTCTGATCTTAACTTTGACACCAATTTCAATCATCTTAAAAGCAAAGAAATATACCTTTATGAAACGGGTTCCTCTTCACCCACGGTCACCATACACCATGATATTTCAGGTTACACAATACAGGGTTTATACCGGTAGCAGCAAGTGAAATTTATTGCTTTTTGATGCCCAAATACAACATTTTTAATGCCAGAAACGCCATCATTATTTTCCATATTCAATACAAATCTTGATACAACTGACAACTTTTGAACAGAAATAGTGTAATTTCTTCCCAAACAGTAGTCTAGACCCTATTTTTGTAAAACTAGTTGAACAATGTCTTTATTTCCCAAGAATGTTTGATTTAATGCCAGTTTGAACTCTATTTAATGCTTTTTAATTACATTTAAGGCCTTATTTTTGACACAATTCATTGAATGACTTTTAATGCCGCGGGGAAACCCTGCAATAGTAAATGTAGTGAAGGCTGGGGAGGTAAAGTTTGGGGTTAAACTTTGTTCTTCAACACTATCTGTTTGCTCTTCCATCAGGATTGCATTGTCTGAACGATATAAAGTCAATAAAAAAAAACAATATGGGGTTGACATAAATCTCGTCAACAGGGTCTGTATCCTAGCATCCAAAAACAAAGATTCAATACCAAAACTTAACAATCTATTTGAGATGGTTTATTTGCTTTAGGACGCTACCCTCCCATAGAGTGTAAAGAATATTACAACTACATTTTATGGGCATGGGCACAGTTGGTCTCAGCCTGTATAACTTTGGAACCGCGCAAACAAAGCATTGGAGTGAATAGCATGAGACCAATTCTACTCGACCAGTCATGAAGTCAGAAATCCATGCATAATCTTTTTGAGTGTTGTACAAACATGTAGACACAATGTGGCCGGTCTCTGTGGTGTGTTGGTGCTGAGAGAGATGACAGTGCGTGGTGCAGAGTAGTTTATCACAGTCACTAAATTTGACACCGGAGCAGGATTGTACGGCCCATCACGTAGCCAGCCAACCTTTCACACTCACAGATAGAGAGAGGGGCAGGCTGCTCAGACATGGCGCACTGTATCTCCATCTGAGAGGAGAACACAAACAGACTGAAGAAAAGAATTACACACAGGAATATACACACATCTGATGTTTTATTGACCCTAGTTAAGTGTGGAGTATTTTTCTAGAAAGTGAAATGTGTTTCATTTATGTCGTGATCTATACAATGTAGTTATAATTTGTTTCTGTTGTGTTATTCTGCTATACTTTGGGAATATCTAGATACAAGGCGCTGAAGAAGTCAAACAACATGACTCTCACAGCGCTCAGCGGCCTCCAATGTTCGGCCTGTAGGCGAACTGCAGCCGGTCCAGGATGGGACCATAGAGTGTATAATAAAGATGGAGATATAATAGGCTAATTCTCCTCGAAGCATGCTAGCACACGGGGGCTGACTCCGGAAGCTCCCATTGACTTCCATGTAAACTTTTTGGCCCCTCTTTAACTCATTATTGGAAATAGGCTTGTTAATATCAATTGCTTGTCTTGCCACACGCTACATCATTTCAACATTAAAAGAGAAGGTAACTCGCACATACCTTAATATAGCTTTGACTCCGCAAATGCAACATGACAGCGTGCTAGCATGGATAAGCTTCGTTAGCCAGACTCCGTACATCTATTTGTATCCTCACCCAGAGCATGGACCTCTGCATGGTCTTCATCAGGTTGGAGGTCAGGGCGAATGGTCTGTAGTCGGCTGGTTCCTTGATGTGCATTGTTGAAGGAGCCAGGACCACACAGGAGGTCATCCACGAGACCTTCTCCAGTCTGAGGCTCAGGTTGACCATGTGGCTGAGGACCTCACAGAGCTGGTCTGCACAGGTCCTCAACAGTTTGGGACTGAGTGCCATAGGAGGACAGAGGGCACCCTGCTCCTGAACATCCAGTGCGATCAGTATACGCTCTGATTTTTCCCTACACAAGTTTGATAAATGAGGTCGAAATTACGATACAGCTAAGTGAACAGAGAATAAGTTTAAATTCAACCAGAGAGGATGTTTTCATTTGTCTCTTGTCACCTTACCTTACCTCGTATTTACACCAAAGTCACCCTTACAGCTTTATGTTGCATTGTTTCAACTCCACCATCATGTAATTGTATTTTTGACTCCTCATTTGTCTGTGCTGTCTTTTCTTTGAACAGTATTTTCGTATTTTCAAACTAATTGTCTAAATGTACAGGTAAATTAGTATGAAAAACAGGTTTGATTGACAGCCTAAATTGTGTTTTTATTTTATTTTCAAGTTGAAGAATGTCGATGCTGGAGTTGACGAATAAACTTTTGACTTTTGGAAGACAAAATGCACAGCAAAAGCGTTTTAATTTCCACTCAGAGCTGAAAATGTAATTCTCTATTCTATGACTCTTCCTAATTTAATTTATGCAAACTTACCTCTGCCTGTATATTGTTCTCCAGCTCATTTGAGATAACCGGCTGTTATTGTATTGTGGATAGCATTGTCAGAACCCAATTGGCTAAGTGTGCGCGCCTGTGTGTATGTGGCTTAATCTGGCGTGCGATTGGCCGATTGGCCGAGAGAGCGGTGCAGGTGATTGGCCGGTGAGCTGACATGAGGGAGCCAAAGCCGAGCCGTTTCCCATGCACACAGGGCAGAACTCCCAGTCTTCTTCTGTCGGTCTTTGCCTGTTATTCTTCCACCGCAGTAATTACACAATGTTTGAATATGTCATGTTGAGTGCACTTCTTTTGTTTTGCAGTCTTAGCGGCGGGACTGTTTTATTTGCTTTGTCTTAATTTCCCAGTCAGAGTAATTGTAATGCTTGCAGGTAATTATTTTAGCTCCCTTTTGTTTGCTGTGTCGGCCTTGGCCACCCTGAAGCGTAATGATATTCTTAATAAAGCGGTAAATCACGGTCGCCCCGTGAGCTTTGTGTGGTCTGGTTTGGTGGTTAGACCGAGGGAACTGCCTTTATCCTGTCACAGTTAATTAGGACATACAAAAGCACTTTCTTTTATTGTGCCTTTAATAACATCAAAGGTTATATGGCTATTGCAAATGAAGCTTATGGCAGTCAATGGTTTGGGCTAATGCAAGAAATAGGTTTTCATCACTTAGTGTTAATGTGCACATGATATTACTAAACATGCATTGTTTATACAATCCACAAATGTCCTCAAGTACTTAACTTTTACTTTATATTACTGATATGAATATGAAAACACGTGTTGACATATTTGTTCAAATTTCGTCTTGTTGCAATGACAATAAAGCTTATTCTAGTTGAAAAAAAAAAATCTTTGTTTCATTTTTGAATAAGCTGATGGTTATTGTCAATAAATGTGTAAACCCTGTAAAACAGGCTACGAACTAGATATTGAAAACTCCAAGAAACTTCTAAATATTGTTAAGGAGAAGATTGGTAAGTTTGGTTTCAGGTGCTATAAAGTGGAGATTTTGTTGCGAGAGTGAAATAAAAACATAGTTTGGAGAGACAAGACATTAAAGTGTACCGTATATCTGTGTGTGTGTTTTTTCTTTTCTGCTGGCCTTTCCAGAAAGGATATTGCCATGTATGGATTACAGTGTCTTGGATATAAAATGTAAATATTTGTAATGGATATGAGTGGGAAAGCGGAGATGGTGGTGTGACTTCCTGGTAAACTCTGACACGTGGCTCGGCAAAGCAATATTAAGACCAAACATAAGAGAAAAACTAGACCACTGCATGAAAAGTCGCTGCTTCTCCTGCTCCTGGCAGATTACTCAAAGGCCCTGCTATAGTCGAAGGATGGGTCAAATGCAGGAGACATAAAGTATTTCCTAACAAACACAGCATGATGTGGAAACCTGATGCAATATGCTATAACCTTTTTAGCTAAAATATCCCCTCAGAAAGTCACATATGTTAAAAGGTATTTCTGTGAGAGCCATACAATATTTGTTTTACTCTGAACTAAATGTGTGAATTTTTAAACAAGACCAACAACTTCAGAGTAAGAAGTCTTTGAATTTCTTCTTCTTTTAATAATGTTGTTATACTGAAGTGATCAAATACATAAAATAGTTCTTACTAGGGGTGTAACATTCAGTTATTTCACCATTCAGTGTGATTCACGATTAAATAATAATAGAGTAAATGTTTATTATATTAGGCAGTATTTATGATGATAAAATTGGTAATGCTTTTCAATTTTACAAAGCTGCTTAATGATAAAAAATGCCCCTGTGGTCACAATATTAAACAAAATATAAAACAAAATGCTAGTGACCCAAAATAAACAAAGCAGCAGACTGTCATGTGTGGGCGGCTGTGGGCCATGTGTGAGCCATGTGTGGGCCATGTGCTTGTTAAGTGGTTTCACTTGCGCACAGAGCAGCCTTTGAGGCCTCTGTTCCTGGACAACTTTATGTTTTTACATGTTGGAAAAAAGATTATTACCGTGCACACGTAGAGAACGATTATGACCAACATTGGATTTTATGCATTTGTCGGGACCATAATATGCACTGCACTGGATCTATAGCTGGATTTGGACACACAGCGTGCTCGTCTTTAGAAGAACAATTGGATGGTAGAGCAGGTCGTCCTATGATCGAGAGGTCTGGGGCGAATCCTGGCTGCTGCATATGAACACTGCCGGTGTGTCCTTGGGCAAGAACCTTCACCCGCCTTGCCTGTGTGAATGTAATAAGAGAGTGAATCAGGATGAATGAGAGTGTGTTTGAGTGTAGGACAACGGATGGAAATTAGTCCAAGGCTACAATCCGGAGTGGTGTGCTTACATACTTGGTTCTCATGTGTGTTCATTAACATGCACTGCCCCAACCAAAAAAACAATAAAATAAAATATTGTGTTAAGATTTCTTAATCAGCTAAGATTTTTCTGAGAGCCACATGCAGTCATCAAAAGAGGCACATCTGGCTCGCGAGGTTCCCCACCCCTGTGCTATACACTCTAAAGGATAGCTATAATACCATCAAATGCACGGTAAACCCAAGATATGTAATATGTGTATAAGTGCTTGAACTGCTCCAGGCAATAATAACATGGTTTAAATGTGTTGAAGTCGTACATATTGAGACATTGCGTCTTTCTAATGTACGTGTGATGTTTGAAGGACACCTATGGACCCTGAAGACTCTGTTTGAACGTGGGCGAGCGCTGCGTTCATGTGTGTGGGCGCTGGTCAGATTCTCCTCCAGAGCCCTGGGAATAACATTTCATTTGGCGGCTGTTGTTCTTTGTATTAGGCCCTGTTAATAGTTTAATACCAAATCCCCAAAAGATGAGGCAATCCATTTGGGATGTGTAAAACCAATTTGTCATGTCATTCCCCTCCCATAAACCAGAAAATGGAGACCCCAAAACTGGCATGCTTAGAATAGCTTTTTGACTTTTTCTTTTTTGTTAATTTTAAGGTAGCTTTGTCTGTAGCTGATTCACATTGTGTAGTCAGCTACTTTAATTACTAGTTCCTGAACCCTAATCACAGGCTGTTATAGACAGTAAAAGTGGAAACAATATGTGGCTTTCAAATGTCTTCACCCATGTTTTTTCTTTGCTTATCGAAGGGAAGATTTTTCTCTCTCTTGTCGTCCACACACATGAAGTTCTCATGTTGAACATTTTACTGCTGAATCCTGTATGTAATAAAGCATACCAAATAAAAAGGTTAATGTACAGCAAGAAATTAATTGACAGAGCCTCAACAAAGTGTGCATTTTGAAAACCTTTGTTAGATCAGATTATCTCACAACATACATTATATTTTTATTAATCTTATTTTTTTGGGGGACATTTTGATCATAGCATATGGCTTCTTTTAAACGTGTCAAAGTAGTGAGGAACTGATTGATTGATATAATTTTGTATAAGTAGCCAATACCGGAGGAGTTTTAGTCCGGAATCTGAATAAACCATTTGTGTATAGGGGAGAACTAGAGACAAGATGTCCTTGGCACATCAAGGACTTGCAGATCTGTTAAAGAAAGAAAGGAAAAACAAAAAGCCCAATGTTAGCACGACTTTCATGGTTGTACATCACATAAAGCCAAAAGTTTGTATGTTACATGTGTTCTGACAAAGAATGATGAAAGAATTTGGGCATGAACTACCGTCTGTACAATTTTTAGTGCTGTCAATCTGATGAAGGTCATAGTTAACTTGCAAATTAATCACACATTTATCTATTCTAAACCTCCCTTGAATTATCATTTCAATACTATTATCAACATGGAAAAGTGGATAGGCAAAATCTCATGTAAAAGCGCTTTGTGACTGTCTGTGAAAGGCGCTATATAAATAAAGCTCTTCTTCTTCTTCTTCTTCTTCTTCTTCTTCTTCTTCTTCTTCTTCTTCTTCTTCTTCTTCTTCTTCTTCCACACCGAAGAAAATTCCTAGTCTGTGAAACCTTCATTGACAATGGCAATAAATTCTATTCTGATTTTTCTCTTCCCACTGAGCCACATTCAATTTGATATTTCAGTTTTCAAGGTCTGTGAGTTTTGTCATTGCAGTTGTTGAGTCCTTTGTTGACGGTCCCTAAACGTATTCGGAGCTTTGTGTTTCTTATCCGCTAAAATGTGCATCTTATCAAATCCAAGTTTGTAGTAGTTTGCCTAAGTAAAGTAACCGGAAGTATTTTGATATGGTTTATGCTTCACTCCTGCTTTGTTTAGGAGCTATTGACTTTGGAAGTCCGATTCTGTTAAAATCGCGCTAACTTTCCTCACTCACAATCTGGTAGCCTACTCTTTCACTGCTTACATCATCAGTGACATCAATTGGAGGCAGGAAGTGAGCAAGATAACAAGATTGAACT
The DNA here is from genome assembly GCA_900303255.1 of Lesueurigobius sanzi. Classification (NCBI taxonomy): domain Eukaryota; kingdom Metazoa; phylum Chordata; class Actinopteri; order Gobiiformes; family Gobiidae; genus Lesueurigobius; species Lesueurigobius sanzi. Next base: position 11,107 of record OMNZ01095649.1, read on the forward strand.
AAAACTAGCGATTATAAGTGTAAAAAGTAAAAAAAAGGAGCAAGAACAAGAGGAATGACATTTGAGACTCTACAATAAGGTTTTATCTGATATTTCCAACAACACTTAGACATAATCTCGCGATAAAAAAATGACAGATAAAATTGATTCGCGTCAATGTGATAACAGTGTGATATTTTTGACAGCACTTCCACGTTTAATTATGATCCTTGGTTTTCATACCTGTAATGGCTGTTAGGGATGCAATGTCTCTATATGCAAGGCTGGTACGTAGGTGTCGGCTCAAGTGTCTGCCTGGCATTCAAATGAGAAGCCTGTATCCTCTTTCTTTGCGTGGTGCCACAAACATGGCTTTTGACCTATGCCTGAGATCGAGTGCAAGCGCAAAACCACAGAACACTATTTGCTATGCATTTGAAGCCTGTTTTCTCCACGCCTCAGCCCGCTAGCCCCAGCCAGAGAAGCCCTGAACTCTCCCAGCTGTCGGCTCCATGCCTAAAGTGTGTTTTTTAATCTATCTCCAGTGGCCGCTACGGGAAAGATGCAGTGCTCAGGATGGAGAATATCACAATCATATTATTCATACACAGCCAGGTTTAGGTAATCCTTCCCCAACGCTCAGACCGAACCATAAAAAGACTATGAATTATTGAAGAGCATCAGAGAAATAGGAAACCTTTCTGTGAATAGGATCAACCTTTTGGGAATGCTTCAAAGAGCATTCAATAGTCTGTATTAAAAAAAAAAGAAAAAAATCATCCCGTTGCCGCTTTATCCTTGTCGGAAAGCTCTGCCCTGGCTGAGAGGCGAGATGGGGAGTGAGTGATGCGCCGGAGCTCACCAATTGTTCACCCTTTATTTGCATGAAATTGTTTACTACCTTTTCACGCTGGTTTCTCTTTTTCCCGTCTCTGATCCCCACTGCTCTGTGATTCGGTTCGTCGCAGCAGACTTCTGGTATAATTAACGGGAAACTCTACGCACAGAGAAGTAGGTAATATGTCGCCCTGCCATATGAACTATTTAATAACTATCCCGTGTGTTCAGATGACTTTTTGAAATCATAATAACTTGTACAGTGCTTTACAAGAGTGACATCCTCCTCAAAGCGCGACACTGTAGTCTTTATTTATTCACTGCACAGCCGCCCTGGGGTATGCCAACAGAAGCGAGGCTGTCAGTCTGCGCCATTTGCTCGTCCAGCTACCCACTCACCACACACTCAGGCAGGTGAAGTAAACTGCCCGAGGACTCAACAGTTTGTAGAGTGTCAAATTTTCGGAAAAAATAAAATCTAATATGAAGAGTCTTATTTTGTCCTTAATTTTACCAAATCCGTTCCGCTCTTCCATTAGAAAGTGGTGTATTCTAAGGTATCCGGTTCGTGTTTTGCGACTGTCTTTACCTGCCCAATCCGCGAGACACTGCAGGTGAATAGGTGCTGTGTATTACTGACATTAAGGCACGGTTTTCTGTAATTTTATGTTTGTATATAAAAGTTTAGCCAGGTTTAAATTAATGGGTTCATCTTGTTGATATATTAGTTATAAAGATTTGTTGGGAGGGGATTTTGGATATGTTGTTTGCTTTATATTAACTAGTTCAGCTATTCCCAAACTTGAGAGTGTCACGGCCCCCTCATACATCCAAAAATCTCTCGGGGACCCCCCGATGATAAGAATCCATGCTATTTAAACGAAAATGTCATGGTTTTCCAATGGTTTTTGCTTAATTTTACATATACAATATAAGGCAACAGTGACAATACGGCAAATGTGATTACATATAAACTCAATTTATTTTGATGTGTTTTGATCTGTGGACAACCTTTGGAGGCCCCCCTGCAGTGCCTCTGAGAACCCCCAGTGGGACCCGGACCCACCTTTGGGAACCAGTGAACTAGTTATTAAAGGGACTCTACGGAAGTTAAAATGTAAACAATAATATATTTTCCACCCCCTACATGCTCCAGCCATGTCCCTCACTGTACTGTGAGCCCACACCTATCCCACTCAATTGCCGCTATAAGCCTGCACTGTCACTCTAAAGCAGTGGTTCCCAAAGTGGGGGTCGCGAGGCCCTGACCTGGGGGTCCCCAGATGAGTTCAAAATAAAATGAAATGAAAAAATAACACTGTTTTTTAATATAATGTTAAAGTTTAGGACAGCATATATTTGTGAATTGGGGTTAAATAACAAAATAAATTTGCAAGAATGCATATCTTTTTAATCCACTTGGAATTATTACAAGAGGCAGTTACTTTTTACAGTGGGGGTCCCGAGTTGTTCACATGTTAATTTTGGGGGTCGCGGCCTAAAAAGTTTGGGAACCCCTGCTCTAAAGTTGCGTGTTCAGGCCGAGGCAGCAGTCATTCACGAGCTTAATATGGAGACTGCAGTTACACGGACGGCCAGAGGTGGCAGTCACGAGTATGAAAATGGACAACCTCCATTGAGTCCCTTTAATGAATAAATCAGTAAAAAAAAAATCTAATTTAGCCTTGTTTTTAAGGGTTCAAAACGCAATAAATCAGGGACGGAATTAATTATTGAAAAATCCCTCTGAAAAAAAAAAAAATCCTTTAAAATAATCTTTAGTAGAAAAATGGAAAATTTGGAGTCTGTAGACAGGGGTCTCCAACCTTTTTTACCCAGTGAGCTACTTTTGTGTCACAAAAATGGCTGTGAGCTACTTATACTTCAAAGAAAAACGTGACTGCCATGATGATAATTCAACACAATACTTGCTATACTTCACCATATTCCCCTAAATGTTTGGAGATGTTTTGTTCAGAACAAAATAATGCATCTAAATTATATAGAAAAGGACTGGCTGGAGATCCCTGCTATAGGAGCTACTAAAATTTGGATGAATCGAGAAAATGGTCATTGCATTTACAATTTCCCATATACTTCTATGTTGAAACGTGGAATCAGTGCAATAATTATACTCCTTTTTGTAAAGATTAGGTCATTTATTTGTTCCCAGGTGAAAATATATACAGTATGTAAATGAGCACACTGGCCCACAAGTTGAACATTGAAAAAAGATTGTTTTGCCAGCGTCTCCCCTTGATCTTAAAGTCCCACTAAGATTCAGAAGTATGGGAGTTCAGGCCTCAGAGGGAAACTGAATTGAACATGTTAATAGGGAAAGCCAGAGCACCAGGAGAAAACCCACGCTGGTACAGGGAGAACACGAAAACTCAACACGGAAAGTTCCCACCAGGAGATCTGATCACAGGGTTACCACTCGCAAATCTGATTAAAAACGAGCATCACGCCTCATCCAACCACCATAGATGCCGTTTTATATACCTAGCTTTGGGTTTGCTGCTTCTTTACCTAGCTCTATCTGTTGTGCTATTGTAATGATGAGAAAATCCATAAAGACCGGGCAGTGTGTTTCTTTGACAACAAAAAGCTCACACTCCTGAGAGCCCGGCAGTGCAAAGTCAAAGTGAAAATGTGCAGCGATTTCAGTGGGAGGTCAGTCGGGTTGGATACAAGGCGTAACATGTTGCCTGCAGCTCTGAAGATGGTGAACACAAACTTGGCATGGGGTGAGTTCCACCAGTCACCAAAAGCTACAGCCAACTTATTTTGTTATCAAGAGCCAAGGCATCTCAGCAAGCTGTGACTAATGCTGAAGTTATACCCCACTGGAAGCTTATGAAACGCTACCGGTTACACCTACATGGGCAGACGGAGGACTTTGTGCTTTCCCTAAAGAAAACGCCATATGTTTGTGTTCAAAACATTTACCTGGTCATTGGCAAGAAGGAAATTAAGGGGCATGATTGAATGTCAGTGTTTATTGTTTATGCAATCAGTTATCCAAAAGTAGCACTGTACCGAGGCTTGCACATAAACATTGCCTGTGTTTTACAGTAAACAGAACAGTGCGACTCCATTCTGTTGATTCCAATGTGACTCAACTGATCATGAATAAAAGCAAAGCAGTCTTTGATGACCGGACCTTTTCATGACACCCCAAGGCCCATGAGGAATTTGAATCCCTCGAAACCCACACAAATATAAGATGGAAATTGACTGATTTCACAGCGGTGGCATTAACTCAGCTCTTACACAGTGAGCTGATGATGGCTTACGTTTGTATTGCGCTTTACAAGGCTGTGTCGGAAGTTTCTCAAAGCGCTACACTGTCGTCATTATTCATTCACTCACTCCCTGCTCAGTGGTGGTACCCCCGACCTTCCGATCATGAGACGACCCGCTCTACCATCTGCCCCACTGTCGCCCCCTGTCGTGAGCAAGTTAGAGAGAAAATACAAATATAAAAATGTCCAACAGAAATAACAGCCTAAAGAAAGGAAACTTTACTCTAATAAAAAATACATTATTGTGTTGGTATTGTCTTTTTTTCACAAAAATGTCCTCTATTTGCACCAAATTGTGGTTGTTTACATGTTTGATGGTGAATCTTATGCTCTGTCCACACACTGTATGTAGCCTCTGGACCCCATGAAACAATAGATAAATAGCACTGACATTGAGGATGAGTCTACCACAGGGTCAAATGTCCTGAGGAGGGGTCTGCACACTCCAAAGATCCTCCTTTAGTGTTATGGGGCGACAGTGGTGCAGATGGTAGAGTCGGGCGTCTCATGATCAGAAGATCGTGGGTTGGAATCCCAGGTCCCACTTGTGCAGACTATCATTGTGTTCTTGGGCCTTGACTCTTTTAAAAAAAAACATCTTAAAACCTTTTTATTTAACCAATACTTCTCTTGAGCTAATTTTAACCAACCTTTAACCTATTTTGTACTGCATGTTTTTATTGGAATGTTTTACTGTAGCACTTAGGGATTTGTTCTGCAAAT
>OMNZ01095650.1:0-10682 GCA_900303255.1 Lesueurigobius sanzi
GGTGTCTCCCGAGCGTGCAGCCCGTTACTGTGGCGTGTAGCCAATCAGAACGCAGAAATATCCTACGTCAACATAAACATTGGATCTAAAATTATAATTCTGAACCGAATGAAAGTTTATTTCAATGGTAAATAATCCGCGTTGTACGCAACCACATTTCTACGAGAGAACACAACTCACCTCCACATCATAATGTAGCAACCAGCAAATATAGTCCAGTCCGGGCTCGTGCTGTCTCCTCTCCTTTGACCAGCGCCTTTTCTTTTCATATACTTTTTTCTGTTAAAAACAAACTACAAACTATCTTCTACGTCCGCCCTGTTTGTTTACGCTGATGTCACGTTTGATCTCGAGAGGTTTTGCGAGATTTCCCGTTGACATGAGAAAGGGTCGCGAGTGAAATCTGCTGGTGTGTGATGTGTTGATGTTGCCTTGATGTTGCTGTGTCGGTGCACACCACAAATGACCAAATGTGTCATAGCTACGTTTTTTTATCGCCATGTGTGGGCTCTCTCAGGTTTGGAATATCGTCCGACAATTTAAAAATCCTGCCGTGTGAACCAGGCATAAGTCTGCTTTAGACACTATACTTTTGATTTTAGCAATGTTTTTCAGATGGTAAAAAGCTGCTGATATTATTGATTTAACGTGGCTGTTTAAGTTCAGGTCTGAGTCCATGATTACCCCTAGATTTCTAACCTGATTTTTAGGTTTTAGAGAGAGAGACTTGAGATGACTGATGACAATTTCTCTTTGCTTCTGTGGGCCAAAGACGATAATTTCAGTTTTGTCTGAGTTTAGCTGGAGAAAGTTATTTTGCATCCACACACTGATCTGTTCCAGGCAGTGACAGAGTGAGTCTACAGGCCCATGTTCACCTGCCGTCAGTGACACGTAGACCTGAGTGTCGTCTGCATAATACTATAACCTGAAAAGGAGGCATAGTCCTAGCTCTCGGTGTGAGAAGCCAGTCTGAACAGATGAGTCTTTAACCTGGACTTAAACAGGGACAAGTCAGTGAGAACACGCAAACTGAGGGGCAGGCTGGTCCACAGTTTAGCCGTGGCGACAGCAAACGAACGATCGCCCCACTGTTTGTACCGGGACCTGGGCACATCCAAAACCATTTGATCAGAGGACCGGAGAGCTTTGCTGGGGCCATGGACAGTTAAGATCTCTGTCAAACACAAAGGAGCCAGGCCGTGGAGTGCTTTAAAAACAAACATTAACATTTTAAAATCAATGTGAAAGCGGACTGGGAGCCAGAGCAGGGAGGAGAGGATGGGAGTGATGTGAGAGTGTCTGGATGAGCCGGTTTGAAGACGGGCTGCTGCGTTCTGTAGCAGTTGTAAACGGTGGAGGGACGACTGTGGGAGGCCAGAGGAGAGAGTCCAACTGGGAACTGAAATGCATGAGTCGCCTTCTCAAGGTCGTTGTGCGAGAGAAAGGGCTTACCCTTAGTTAAAAGGCGCAGCTGGAAAAAGTTGGCTTTGACGACAGCACTAATTTGTTGGTCAAACTTCATTTCCTTGTCAAAAACAACTGCTTACAGCTTTGCTGACTGGGCACATGATACTTGATTGAATTTGTTGAGGAACATCTCCGGAACTGAAGAGAACAAATTCCGATTTCTTCTCATTCAGCTGGCTCTGAAGCATCTAGATCAATTATGAAGTCTTGAGTCTTGTGAGATTGAGTGTTTGCTCTAACAATTTGCTATAGCACCTTTTCATGCAGCACTGTTCTGTAATTAAAGCCCAAGAGCCACAAAGTGCTATACCATACCATTAGCTTCTAGGTACTAGTATAATGTGTGCATAATTTTTACAGTATTGCCTCCACTGTATGTTATAAGTGGAAACTGAAATTTCCCCCACCTGCCTGATGTGTAGGAGAGCATATGCTAAGTTATGCAGGGCAGGCGTCTGTTGCAGTGGCAGCCTGTTTGCTGCATGACAAAGGGGAGGGAAGTACACAGAGGGGAACAGCAGTTGTGTTCAAACCGCTAACACACGCCGGCTAATTAGCTCGGCCCTGCCATTGCCTTTGAACTGGCTGAGGACAACCGGGAGCCAATGCATTTCTCTGTTCTCAGCAGAGAGCGGCTCCCCCCCGACCGCAAGATCGGCAGAGGCGCCGACCACCAAGGGTCAAAAAGCACGAAAGGCAAAATACCCCCGACCGCTGTTACCACACCTCAGGGGGATAAGCAGGAACTTTTTCCATACTCTACCTTCAGCAAAACGCACCAACTGGCAGTCTGCTGGCTCAGACTCTGTACTTAAGTGTGGGGAGGTGACATTTTGAGGATGCATGCGTCTCCTTCAGGTACACTAGACAGATGTTGAGGGGATACAGCTTGCACTTCACAGTTATTCTCGACTGGCTACCCACTGAAGACGCAATGCAGATTGCTGCCTCTATCCTCCTGTGTATAGAGGTAATTAATAGTTTGATGTGAAATAATATACAGATGAAACGAGAGGCTGGATTTATGTAGCGCTGCCGTGTTTTGGACGTGGTTTTATGGCCCATTTTATGTTCACTAGAAACACCGACAATTATATTACAACTCCAGATAGGCTGTTTTTGTGCTACACTTGGGTAACATCATTTCATTCCTTGGCCCAGTTAATCACAGCATTGAAGATACTTGGCCAAGTTGAAATGGGCTGTTACATTATTAATAAAAGATAAATTTAGTATTTTTGGTGCATACCTGGGATTTGTTTTGGGTTTTTATTAAACTCTTATATATGGCATTGACTAAAGCTGACAGAGTGATTATGTCCAGAGATTTATTGTGGTAGTTACAATCTAATCATCTTTCATTTTAATGGCAGATGGTGAGAACAGACGGAACGCACATTTTCAATGTTGATTTTTTGGTTTTGCTAAAAGGTATTTGCTACTGTCAGACTGCTCCAGAACTGCACAAGAAAGAAAATATACTGAAGTATGAGTAATGCTACTTTGAAATACTTCTATTTAAATAAAAAGTAGTGCACCAAATAATTATACGTATAAAGTAATGATAGCACTTGATGATAATTACTTGAGATTGAGAGACAAAATGTAAGAATTACATGGGGAGACACAACAAGCAGAAGTATTTTTTTCTCTTCAATTTTCAGATTTTGGGCCAGTTTAATGGTTTAACATATGGTAGAGTGTGATTATTCAGTGTTTAATCCCTAGCCTGGTTCATTGCATTTTGAACCCCAAAAAACGAAATTAAATTGGATTTTTTACAGATTTATTCATGAACAACTAATTAAGAAACAAAACCAAATATCCCAAATCCCCTCTGAACAAATCTTTGTAACTTATATTAACAAAATAAAGCCCTACATTTAAACATGACTCTATACATTCATTAGATTTTGTCGCTGGCAATTTTGGCAATTTTTACTATGAATACATAGCCTGGCAAGCCAGACTATAGCATGGATTGTATAGTCTGGGGTCGCACCATTGTGAAAACTGAAGGTTGTGGGTGGAGATTCCTGGCCCAGCTATGAGCAGCTCCTATGGTGCGACGCTAGACCAACCCGCCAGGCAAAAAATATTTTTGGCCACTAGGGAGCATCTAGTTACTAGGCTAATGAACACATACAATAACAGAAAACTTGCACCACATTTTTTTTCTTATATTTATATCAGTATTCACATCAAAAGTTTCATATTGATATCTATCTATTTTTTACGTATTCAGCTGCAGTGTCTTAACATAAGTGCTGATTCATTATTATAATCAGATTTATCACACTTTTCAAATTTGATTAATCACTATTAATTGCAGATAATTTTATTCTTATTATTGATTCATTATTCACATTTCCCTGGCATAAACAGCCTAATTTGAACAATAAGCTATAACTTTTTATCACAATTTCAGCTTATTAGGTTGATTCAAGGCTTATTCAACAACAGTTTGTGGAAAATTCTAGTACCTTACAACAGTGTTTCCCAATCAGGGGTACGGGGACCCCTGGGGGTATGCAAGAACATAGCAGGGGGTACTTGGAATAATTGCAGATAAAAAATAAAAGATAAAACTGAATTGTGTTTTTGATTATGATTAAGAAAAGCTATTTAAAACATTTCACTATAAAATGTTTGTGAAGGTTCTCAGTCGTACAGGAGTTGTCCATCGTAGGCAAAAATTCTTCAGTCTTCATCTGTACTCTGTAGTTGAAGTGTAGGACGTTTCAATCTTACTCCAAAGATCGTCATCAGCTACTGAAGGCCTGCTAAGTACTTAGCAGGTACTTTCAGCACTAAGAGAGGAGGGGCCTAGAGGCTGACTCCTCCTGCTGGTTCTCTGGCTTTATAAACCCACAGTGTGCTCCAGGCCTTCAGTAGCTGATGACGATCTTTGGAGTAAGATTGAAATGTCCTACACTTCAACTACAGAGTACAGATGAAGACTGAAGAATTTTTGCCTACGATTTCACTGTAAAGAGTGACAGTTTGAGAGTATTTAGTGTCTCTTTACTGATAAATACTGTAGTTTTAGTCATTCACTTTCAAAGTAATCCAGAAAACCATCGAGGCAGGGGGTACTCTGACTAAAAGTGAAAGGCCCAAGGGGTACGTGAAACAAAAAAGGTTGGGAACCACTGCCTTACAACATGAATAACAAATTAAATGTAATTTTGGGGCGTGGCTTGTCGTCCGATGGTGACGTCCCAATGACACATCAGAGAAACACTGATTTATACAAATGCCTCAAGTAAATTGACTTTACCACACACCACTTTCTTTGAAGTTTGTTCAGTCAAAACATGTGTGAGTAATTTGTGATTAATCCATTAATTGTTTTTTGATTAATCGTGAGCTAGAGCGTTAACTTTGACAGCCCTACTTCACATATTAAAATAATTCAAATTTGGTAACTCACAATGCAGATTGTTCAAGGTTCAAGGTTCAAGGTTTCTTTATTGGTACCCGAAGGTAAATTTGTTTGCAGAAGGGAAAACAGCAGTCTGAAAACAAAAAAATACACTACAAGAAAAACAAACAATGTAGGCTACTTTGATTGTGTGTTGTGCTTTAAAGTTGAGAGAATCCTGATGTTTAACATGTCTGACCTGGGATTGAACGATATGGACACATATACATTTAAAGCAAAAAGACAAAGGTATGATGTACTTTTTTTTTTTTTGCCATTTTCAGCCACATACTGTATGTCATTGCACATGTGGCTGATTCTTTAGTTGTAAAATGTAAATGAAAGTGCAATGACCCTTTATGTAAATGAAAGTGCAATGACCCTTGCGACACCGTTGTGTGTCGCGTTGAGTGTAATAGACAGGCCTTTAACCAGGGAGCAGCATAGACACTCTGCAATCACTCGTGCACATCTTCCCTGACTGAAGCTATAACAAATGTCCCCGTCAGGCTATTTACATACGGCAGCTCCTATACGCGCTCCCCAAGCCTCAATCACTGTCGATCGCGTTCCGAGGTGATGCATTTTCAGGGCTTACGCGGTGCAGGAACAATGGGAACGTATAGTAACGCACGCGCCGTAATTGAACAAGAAAGTTTGCAAACGTTGCACTTTATGGGGCAGTTTTGGGGATTTTGTAAAGAGACACATTCACTTTAGCCTCACTGTCTTCATTTCGGTTTGTGTTGGAACGTCTGCACGCTTATTATGCCGATCCATCTGTTTCTGTAATAATGTAAAACACAGACAAAGGCAAAAAACAAAAGGAGCGCACTCGCAAATTTGACCTAGTTCTGCTTCACACCTGTATAGCTTTCACGGCCGTCTCTCTAGCAAAATCCCCACCGGTGCTCCACATCTGAAATGTGCTGATGCACCACAGTTAACGTAATACTTTTCAGAGTAGTTATTGCTGACCCGAGTTTGAGGTAAAAGCTGCAGTCGCTCGCAAGCCAATAGAAAGGCATACCTGATATCAAGCCCTGGGGTGCATTGTGGGCTTTGGCATTACCCTCCCGGTCAGCGTGTGTCGTCGAAGAGCGCAAGTGCCGGAGGGCTCAGGTCACCAAGAAAACACCACCTACAAAAGAAAGAGAATTAGTCTGTATGTGAACTTAGGGCCAAAATTCCTTATTACTATTTTCTTTAGTTTAAATCACCATTTCGATTTGATCACAATTCATGTGTAAATTGTTGTAAGGCGACTAAAGCCATCTGCTTCTTCTTGGGTTTAGACCTGGTGTTGTACTCGTTTAGTCTTGGTTAAGGCCTGTTTTAGTCAGTTTTAGTCCTGGTTTAAACCTGGTTCAGAAATTGTCCAGGTTTAGACCCGATTTAGACTCAGTTTTCTCTTGGTTTATTTCTGACTGAGTCCTTTATGGAATCAGATTTGAAACAAAACTATTAAAATTACTTTATATATAGATATATTTTTGGGGATTTCATAAGGTTTTATTTTCATTCCAACATAAAAATAAACATTTAAACATTTAAAAACTATTAAATGCTAAACATGAAGAATACAAATGGTTATTCAATAAAATATTTTTGCTTTTGATGAAAAGCTGATAGGGAGGCGGAGCTTAGAATAGTACCTTCTCATTGGCTGAAGGACTCAGTGACCTGGAAAAAGTAGTTTTGAGTGAAAGAGAGAGAGAGACCCTGCAAGGCGGGTAAAAAAGAGACCTGTGTGTTTTTGTGGACTTTATGGTTAGTATGTATGTATATATGTATGTATATACAGTATGTATATGTAATTATTTGCTCCAAACTTTGTGAGAACTAGCTTGTTTTATGTAGCTAGATCTTTGTTCATCAAAGTTTGGCCCAAAGCTGAGCAGTGATAACTAAAAAATGTTAACATTAAAATGAAGTGAAATATGTTTATATTTTATTGAACACCACTTTTGTGTTGGAATTAAAATAATATATATATATATATATTTTTTTTTTAGTTCCTTTAAAAGTAATTTGAATAGTTTTGTCTCAAATCTAATTCCATAATCCTTGGGTTTAGTCCTGGTTTAGTCCAGGTTAATCATCGTTTCATTCTGTCCCTTGTTTAGTTTGGTCCTGGTTTAGCCCTAGTTTTCTCCTGGTTTGTTCTGGTTTAGTCCTGACAGTAGAAGCAGCGAGTGGAGTGTCAGTATTTGAGCTCAGAGCTGCGTTACATAAAAACCACTGATGACGATGTTCCCGAAAAAGCAGATCATCATGGAGATCAGATCACGATTCGATTTTTGCCACCATATCGCCCAGCCCTATGTGAACTTATATTAAAATGCCTTTCTATAATATGCAACTTCAAGGCTTTTACTCTCACAGATGTTTACTTCAGTAGCATTACTCCTTATTTCTGCAAACTACAGAACCGAAGCATACAATGATATTAAAAAGATTAAAGAATAAGTTGTTGAAACATCAGTCCTGCTCTCTGTTCCCTGATCTTACTTTGAAATATTTTACATCAAATAGAAAAGAAGAAGAAACAGTAGTGGATTTCAAGCTGCTTGGACACATTTTGTGGTGTTCATTATCTATTCCTCGACAGCACTCTGGCAAAGAAAAGAAAACATAACTCAACACACAAGAGGCGCAGTCATACATTCATAATCTCATTGACTGAGCTTGCTTCCCTTTTCCACTTGGCAGCTTTGGGTGCGATATGAACGCTGATCTGATTACGAAGCCAACAGGAAGGCAACATAAACAGCGGGAGCGGCACCAGCACAGGGGAAGAGCTGGAGACGCCGTGACGGTGGATGTGTGGCCCGCCATTAATATTTCACTGCATCATCGTGAGGGAGCGCAGAACAAAAGTGTAAAGGGGGACGAAATGAAAAATTAATCATATTTTGACAATGCCTTGGAATTTATCTGCACAAAAACCAAGAGGGGCGCAGCTCCCACGTGTGATGAGATTATACTGGGAAAATACTGTATAGTGGATAAACATAGCTCTAAAATTAAGACAAATGAGGACAAGCTTTTGTAACTTACTGAATTCAATACTAGAACTTTTGCACTCTCTGTCTGCCTTTTCGGATGACAAAACGTTGCAGAAGCCTGGTTGTGACACCCATATAGATCTAGATATAGAAGTGTATGTTTTGTAATTCACTTTTGACAGTAATGAGACTTTTTTTTCCATCACAAAATGGCGACTGAGTTTGGGAACCCCATTTCCTGGAAAGTCCCTCGAGGAGACCCTCTTGAATATGTTTATGAAGCTACTTTCTTGTGGGCTGAAAGAACTGTAGTTTATTTTTACCCTTGAAATTCAAACTTTTACATCTAGGACCATTTTCATTGTCGAAAACTATGGAAGCGGAGCCTTAAAAAAAAGCAGGATTGCCAGAAGAGAGGCAAGAAGACTTCTCCTGTGCCAGAAAGAATTTTGTTTGTCAAAATAGTTACGTTTAAGCTCTTTCCTTTTCAGTGTCTGGAGCTGCCAAGGTCACTGGCTTTCACATTCTCACTTGTCCCTAAAATTCAAACAAGCTACTTGACATGTCACAGCTCGGCCCGCAGGCGAGAAGCACGCGACCCGGGGGAGACGGGCCCAGCGCTGGCATTTGTCTGTGGAGAGCCTTCATGCATTAAAAACAGAAATCTTCACTTAGGCTCCCTGCACTGTACCTCCATATGTATGCAGGGACAGGCGTCAGACCTGTCACCCTTATAATGAAGTATTTATGACGCAAGCTTTTGCCTTTAGATACGTCATTTGGACACTCTTCAATTTGTCTGGTGTCAGGGTTGAAGGAATGAAGAGCAGAAACAAGTTAAGAGAGCAGGTACTTCAATTTCCTGTCTCCCATGTCCTGAATATTAACATTTACGCTGGCGCCTTCTTAAGAGCCAGACGTGAGATGTGTAACCGCAAAGACACACTTTAAGGGCCGTAGAGAAGATATAATGAGAGTCAAGAACGTCTCGTAACAGAACGCAAATATTAATATTCAACACCCACCGACCGCATCAAAACTCATCAAATCTCAATTTAGTTTTCTCTTTCCATCCCTTTTCTCCTCTGTCCAGATTGCTGCTCGCTCTGTTCTCATACACAACACTCGGTGATTCATCTACTTCAGCCAATATAGCCATCTATGTTGTTCGTCATACATTGCTCCTGGTTTATGACACTGTAGATTGTAGAAAGGGCCAAATGCACAAAAGCAGCAGTTTTGAGGGATTGTCTTCCTACTATTTTGACTGCTTTTAAAAGGTATAATGGTCGGTGATGCGAAATATACAGTAAGTCTTACAATATTTGTAATTGAGTAGATCAGTGTATCTCAAATTGGGGGTTGATACACTGAGTGGGGGGTTCCAAGATGATTTCAAGACACAAAAAAAACAAAACAAGAAAGATATTGACACAATATTTGATAAAATTCTTAATTGAAAACAGAATATATTTGTGAATAAAGGTAACCTGTGCCCGCCCATACTGCGTGTGACGCTTCACAACGTTTCGCGACCAAGTCAGTCTGGCCAAGTTGCCCATCTCCGCCATTTCAAATCTCCCCAGGAATGGGGGCCAATGAAAATGTAGCATTTCCAACGGCTCGATTGAGGCGTGGTCTGATTGGTTGAAGCTTCCCAGTAGCACGCAGAGGCATTTCATTGAGGGCGGGCTTGGGAAACAGTTTTACCAGGCAACTTGTCCAGACTACAAACGCAGAGCTTTGTTGTCGCGACAGCCAGGCTAGAATAAAGGTGAAATTGCAATGTAAATGGTGTAAATCCATATTATTAAACCAGATTCTTGCTTGATATGACCAAAAAATCCACACTGTGTAAGAGTTTACCCAATAAATAGAGTAAAATACAAGCATTCATTTTGACTGGGTGATTTATTGGTAATACCTCAAAAAGCATATTGTAAGTGGCCTATCCTCACACCTGACATGTAACTTTGCTAGACGTGGTACACCACCAGCTCGTCTCCATGGAGAGGTGGACCACATTCAGTAACGAAGACATGATTTTTTAAAAAAAATTTTAAGTTTTGCAATAGAATAGACCCTTTCGCTGCTTACATCATCAGTGACATCAGCTGGAGGCAGGAAGTGAGCAAGAGAAACAAGATTAAACTAAAACTAGTGATTATAAGTGTAAAACTACAACTGAGTGTAAAACTACAACTAAAATACAGTGCCTCTCGTAAGTACTAATACACCTTGAACTTTTGCACATTTTGTCATGTTTACAACCATAAACATGAATATTGAAGTGAAAGCAAAATGATATATGATTCTGTTATTTTTCAAAAAATAGAAAACCGAAAAGTCTGGCATGCACAAGTATTCATACAGCATGAGTTAATACTTTGTGGAACCCCCTTTTGCTGCAATAACAGCAGCAAGTCTTTTGGGGTATGACTCTACAAGATTTGCACATCTAGAGACAGAAAGTTTAGCCCATTCCTCTTTACAAAACAACTCAAGCTCTATCAAATTAGATGAAGAGCGTTTGTGAACAGCAGTTTTCAGGTCTTTCCACAGATTTTCTATTGGGTTTAGGTCTGGACTTTGACTGGGCCATTCTAATACATGAATATGTTTTGTTTTAAACCATTCCATTGTAGATTTAACTTTGTGTTTAGGGTCATTGTCCTGCTGGAAGGTGAATCTTCCCACTCCCCGCTGAAGAAAAGCAGCCCCATAGCATGATGCTCCCCCCACCATATTTGACACTGGGGATGGTGCACTCAGGACGATGA
>OMNZ01095651.1:0-15117 GCA_900303255.1 Lesueurigobius sanzi
AACATCCATCCATCCTCCATTTTCTTCTGCTTTATTCGGGGCCGGGTCACGAAGGCAGCAGTCTGAGCAGAGATGGCCAGACTTCCCGATCCACGCACACCTCCTCCAGCTCTTCCTGGGGGAACCCAAGGCGTTCCCAGGCCAGCTGAAAGACCTCGTCTTTCCAGCGTGTCCTGGGTCTTCCCAGGGGTCTCCTCCCAGTGGGACGTGCCTGGTACACCTCTCGAGGGAGGCGACCAGGAGGCATCCGAAACAGATGCCCGAGCCACCTCAGCTGGCTCCTTTTGACGTGGAGGAGTGGCTCTATTCCGAGCTCCTCCCAGGTGACTGAGCTCCTCACCCTATCTCTAAGGGTGTACCCAGCCACCCTGCAGAGGAAACTCATTTCAGCCGCTTGTATCCGCGATCTTGTCCTTTCGGTCATGACCCAAATCTCATGACCATAGGTGAGAGTAGGAACGTAGATCGACCAGTAAATCAAGAGTTTTGTCTTTAGACTCATCTCCTTCTTCACCACAACAGTCCGATACAACGACCACATCACTGCAGACGCTGCACCGATCCGTCTATCTATCTCATGCTCCATTCGTTCGTCATTGCACCAAACTAATTTTCTTCCGATCAAATAAGTTCCATCTAGTGTTGGTTACAGCTTGTTAGTCCATAGCTTATATCTTTACCTAAGGCCTAGGTCACAACCAGTCGTACAGGCTCCTACAGCCGGTCTACGTGCAAAAAACGCAAGAAACACACGTAGAGCGTGCTTGTGATGTGCTGAATAGACCGACCGCAGAGGTTCTTTGTCATGTCAAACAAACTCTGCGGGCGATTTGACAAAAAGAGAAGCCAGGAGTGCTCAGGGGTTCAAAAATGTTACAGGAACCAGTGCTCTTCTGATAGGGCAGGCAAAGTATGAATGAAGAGTCAGAGGCACTCGGAGAGTACAAAAGTTCTTAGTTTAATTCGCCAACGCGTTTCAACTTACAGTTTTCATCAGGACCTGTGACTCTCTGCGGGCGCTTACTGTATTTTCAGGTTGCAAGACAACCTTATGTCATTGTGCGTCGTCTGTATGACCAACGTGTGTCTTGTCGTACATTTTGTATGAAACATTTTCATACGTCGCACTTACGGTCAGGTGCGGTCGGTATGTGTCAGTCACAAGTCTATTCTGGGGAATTTTGAGTTATTCACAGATTTTGAGTGTAGTTTCTAAGCTTTCTAACGATGTGTAACACCTGGAAATCTGATCATATTTGGAGAAGTCCAAATCCCCTCTCTAAAGTCTGCTTGTTTCAGCTCAATGGCTCATTACCCGTCAGCCTTTATCATTGGCTGAAGCGACTGCCAGTCAAGCAGTTGGCGGAAGTGCGTGAAGTGTCATCGCCAGGAAACAAACATTTAATACATGTGGCGCAGGTCTTTCTTCACTGGACCAAAGAGCTTTTTCCCTGGGAAGATTACGCACAGAGACTGGGAGCGCCAGAAAGGCACATATCTGGATTTCTAAGGGAGAATTATTTGGATGAAGACAATGCAAAGTAAGTAATTTAAGCTTTTTGTAGGAAAATATAGGAAGTAGAATGTGGTTCAGACTGGAATGGCTAGTATGGAAATGAACTATGCTGTGACACCCGCCCCCTCTGAATACGGGGAAACGCCAAAAATCACAAGGCCAAAAAGTCGTACGTCCGGTTGTGACCTAGACTTAAGCTTACGTATATCTGTGGCCAGTCCTCCCACTCTAATATTGGTATCATGGCACTTTCTATATTTTCATCCTATTCCCATTCTACTGCCCCAAAGCCCTCTTCATCCTCCTCCATCGGGCATCATTGGTCATTGGATCACTTCGGGTTATAAGTCACTCTGGAGCTCCTCTGGTCTGCTGCATTCAGAGACAGCTGGTTACAATCAAAAGCCTTAATAAAGCTTTGACATCGGAGCTCAGACTTCAGCCGTCCCGCAGAAAGACAATCTCATACCTGCAACAGTGACTCGGCAGGATTTATGAACAACAAGGCGTAATTTGTTACTGTCCGCTGGAAATGTTGCATGTTGGAGAGGTTAGGTTTTATCGTCCGAAATCCTTAACTCCGCTCAGTCTTTGTCAAATTACACCCAACATCTGGGGGAAGGAAAGATGAGATCACAGGCGAAAGGAATCCTGTTGTGATATAGATGTTTTTCATAAAAGTATCTTCTCAGACTTGTAGAAGCGACAATTGATTAGATACTTCGACTTCTGTAATATAGCAATTTATTTTAGATTCTACGTACCAGTGTGAAACTCTATGCACTCAATGATACCTCGACATCTATTAAAAAAAGACCCACCAGCTGAGAACCACTGCTTTTATGCAACTACATGTGATGATATTATGTGATCACGTTTCTCTTGGAAAGTTTGACCCACAAGTTACATATTCCCTCGGCTTTTGATGTTGACAATCATCAGCAGACTGACAGGCCTCTCCATCAACATTGTGTTTTTTCTAAGCTCTCGGTTGTATCTGTGTATGCTTCATTCATCATTGGTTATTCTGTTTTCAGTCCAAATCAAAAATAGAATAAATCAAAGAGTTAATCCGTAATTTTGTCTGTGTAATCAGATCTGTAGAAATACCGTAGCCAGATCTACACTCGTTCTCTCACGGACATCTGCTCTGCGACATCTCCTTCAACTCACACTTTTGACTTCATTAACATTCAACTGGAGACAATTAGTAAGTTATGTGCAACTGTTACTGCACATAACCTAAGCCAAGTTAGTATAACACACACCCTTTCTCTGAGAGTGCATCGCTTTTACGCATAAGAAAGGATACATAGGGAAGCAATGCCCCATGGACAGTGCTCCATGTCGGGTAGGGGCCTGACCCACTGTCCGTCTTTGGAAGCGTGAACCCTGAGTGTGACCCTCCTCACGAGGAGAGGTGAGACCCAGCTGGATCCCCGTGCTACGCATCTTCACCTTGGCTGCTCTCACCCAGAGCCAGGGCCGGAATGGGACTAATTTTCAGCCCGGGAATCAATGCAAGCTAATAAGTGAAAGATAACCTATAATGATTTTAAACAGAGGGAGTTTAGGGGTCCTCCCTGAAAATTTTTGAACAAAATGGATGTTTTAGGTGCCTGGGACTACAGATGAAAATTAGCCACGTGGCTAACTCTGGCATATTTACATGTGGACTTTAAGGACTCATGTTAATTAATGTGCACTGTCCCATCTTAAAGAAATAAAATATTGGAAAAAAAAAAATAGAATATTTCGGCATATTTTAGATGATAATTGTGACCTTTAGTGTCAATGCTGAAAATAAATGAGTAGCTGCCTTACTTTACATGAAAGATTTAAATCTATGAACAGCTTTACATCAATGTGAATATGTGCCAGCTGTACTGCACAGCAGTCACCTACATGAACGAACAATGCTGATGGCTTTAGATTATGTAATGCAGTGCACTGGCCACTGTGGACAACCCACAATATTTAACAGCCACTGTCCCCTTAAAGCACTCCAGTGGGACAGAGTCTGAGCAAAGCTGCAATGATATCAATCAGATACATATAGAAACAGCTGGATACTTGTATAACTTCAGATAGCCAACAACAAAGACAAGTCATAGTCTTTATAGGAGAAATATCTAAACACGTTTGTCCAGAAGCTTCAGCCTCAGCTCACACAGATGCCCCTTTTCTTCTGAACTACTGCTCACACTGCTATTTATATATAACTCTCACACTGACAAACACGTGTATTTCAGCCCCTTGTCATCTAAAGGCCAAAGGGGTTTAGATTTTTTTTTTTTTGTAGTTTAGGGTTTATTTTGTTGTAGGCCTATATTAGCCTACTTGAATGGCTTGATGCATTGACGCACCAGAAGCACATGGCTACTTAATATGCGCAAAACAAAAGGGACTTGGTCCAAATCACATTGGACTGGAGTGGATTCTACCTTATGACTAAAAGGAAGCACTGCAAAATAAACTAGAATTATTTCTGTACCGCGGTAGCCTCCGCTATAGGGGCTGCGTCACTCTCCGTCTCCGCTATAGCGGCCGCGTCACTCTCCGCAGCCGCGGTAAAGAGCGAGAGAGAGAATACGAAAGAGCGGCCCAGAGAGAGGCTGCGGTGAGCAGCGGTGACAGGGAAGCATGGCCGCTGGCCAGTCATCAACATACAGCATCCAGCCCAGCGGCCCTTAGCCCGACCGGCCCACCAGGAGATCTCCCGGCTCTCCCGATTAGCCACTCTGGCACTGCCCAGTGCAAACTTACAACTGAACTACACTCAACTCCATCTATTTGTTAACTTTTAAGAGGAGCATGTCCAGTGTCTGGGCATTAGTGTCCATCTAATTCTCTCTTTATCTTTATTGCGGATCTCCATTCGTTTTTACCACAACAATAACTATTCTTCCTGGGGTCCACCTGGGGTCTCCATCATTACAAGGCCATAGCATCAACATGTGACAACAGTGTAGCAGTCTAATGGCCTTAACTCAGTTTTAAGAGTATGGAAATCTTATAATGAATGAATTAAACTTTATTGTCCCTTCAAGGGGAAATTTGTCTTGGGTACATAGTGCGGTTTAGCTGCATACAGTATAATCACAATAAGAAAACACCTGCTTTACCTTGACTCTTGTCTAGTCTATTAAAGGCGTCATAGATTGTGGAGCCTCATGCCAAAAAGGGCCAGCCGAGTGCATGCATCAAACTCCTCCTTCTACAACTGAAGATATTCTCCCCGGTCCAGTCGCGTTGGTTACTGTTTTCTAACACACCCCAACTCTCAGAGAGCATGACCTGCTTGTCTGGATCCACACGCCCGCCCTGCTCTTTCGGCTCTGCATCATCAGCACTCGAATCACTGATCAAAGTGAAAATACCCCTCTAACAAAATCTCACTGTTCTGATTTTGTATTGTAGTATGTATTAGTTTGACTTTCTGTATTTTTTATTTCAACTATAAACGGAAAAACCGTTGATGATCGAACCATACCATTAGGTCGTTTGAGTTGGCTGTGTTTCACCTCTCTTTACTGGGGCTTTTTCACTCTCATCAACTACCTATTTCAGTTGACAAACTTCTTCTGCCAAGATTAGATTTTAATGTAGCTAGTTCTACATGTAGCAAGACTGAAAACTACAGGTGTAAATAAGTTGAACACAACTAGGACTACAAGAGTTGAACCAAGCTGAACTACTGGACAAAGACTAAACTGGCCCATGATTTTAGCTAGACTTAAATGAGGACTAAACCAGCGATATACACATTTGAATAATATAGAGCCTATAATGGTTCATTAAAGGTCCATCAAAAACTTACTTGGAGTGGTGTTCTGCTTCACTCGTGCATGTAGTCCTGCATATTTGTATAACTACATATAATAACATCATGACTTATAGGGGTACTTCCTACACACATTATTCACGGAAAGGGTTTCTAAAGTAGTCAAAATAAATCATAATACAATAACTAAGAATAGCTATGCCACTTGATCCTGCAGTTGTCTGGTCTATACCTCTCTGTTCTGTTTTAAATTAGGTCCTCATGTCTGTAATAAAGCTTAATGATAATGAAGATGATAATATAGTACCTTTACAACCTGTTTCTGTATTTCTTCGCCTCACTTTTACATTTGCATGTGTTTGAAATCCAAAAGCGCTGATTGACAGGACCTCTAACTGATTCCCATGTTGCTTTAATATTCTCGCACCTCGTCCTCCACGGGACCCCTCTGCCCCAGCCCATTGATCCTGTCCCGTATCTCGCGTCCAAAACCAACAAACAGCCTTCGTGAGCCAGTCGGTGTGAAGTGAAACCGTTACTTTTGGCTCCCTTTTTCTTGCACTTTGAAGTCAAAAATCTTAAAAATGGACCTTGGCTCATTCTAGACTAAATATATACAGACTTGTGCAGCTAACTTCAATGGTGTTGCATGTCCTTTGCAAACATTATTTCACTCTTTTAGCTACAGTCAAAATCCAAATCAGCTGCTGCACAGGGATCGATGCAGCCGACTGGAGGCAGCGCTGGTCACAAAGTTGGTGTTGTGTAAACCAACAGTGGCAAGTGCTACGGACTTCAATGTGTTTATACATAATTGCTATCGAAGGACAGGTGGCCGCACATCAAATAAATTGGTGACATTTTTAAAAGCTGCAAAAAGGAGAACTTGAACCAGTTCTAAATCAGGACTTTAATACATACTATACATAACAGTCTAGCAGAAACTAGATCTAAACTAAGAATCTTCTAATTACTAAACAGTTTAAAGGCCTCATATCGTTTTTTTCCCAACAATGAGAGAGGAAGCAAAAGTTTAAACAGTGGTGGTACAAAGTCATTCCCAACATTCAGAACACATTTCTAAAATCCTGACTCCACAGAAACCAGTCTTCAGGGTCACTGTCATAATGCTAATAATGCTAATGCTAACAAATCTGTCTTTCATGAACCACTGCATATTCAATTTACTGAAGGACATCAAAACTAATCCCATTTCACTTTTAGTAAAAGCAATCAGGCCCAGGGCCTATAACAAGGACTTACCTGGGTATTTTTTTAAGGACATCTTAACTAAGCCAGATAAATCTAGGACCAGACTAAAGTCTACATGAAGTGGGACGTTGAATCCAGAAAAATAAAACTGGAAGAGACTAGAAATCTGCCTCACAGAAAGAAAGTCCGGGGTTCTATTCCCAGGTTGAGTGGAGTTTACATGTCCTTCCCATGTTTCCTGCATGTCCTTTTCTTCACAGGTGGCACAGTAGTGCAGTGGTTAGTGTTTATGCTTCACAGCTAGAAGGTCCCGAATTCGATTCCCGGACCCAACCGGGCTTTTCTGTGTGGAGTTTGCTCTCCCCGTGTCTGCGTAGATTTCCTCCGGGTGCTCCGGTTTCCCCTACCACTAAAAACATGTACAATAGGCAAGGAAGAATGACCCTACAGTGCCCTTTCCCTAACCATAATTCAATAAAAGTATAAACTTATTAGAGCTAACTAAACTTATTAGAGCTAACTAAAAAAAAAAAAAAAGCCCTACTAGGAGTGCCGTCCAATGAGAATGCATGGGGGTGGGACTTATGGCAAAACTATGTTGGAGGGGGGGGAATTGGTGTTTCCTGCATGTGCTCTGTTTACACCTGTTAAGGGTCTTGCACCTGATATTTTTCCTGGTAGTAAATTGTGAAGAGAGACATTTGTGAAAAGACACTGTGCATCTAATTGTTTTTGTTGTTTGTTTTGTTGAAGAACTGCAGGATGTTAGAAATGTTTTAGGAAAGCTACAATTGAGTTTGGACACAGCCAACTAAAATTTACAAGCAATGAAAGCAAAAAAAAAAAAAATCAGGTTTTAAACCTAGAACATACAATAGGCTAAAACCTTTGACATGCAGCCCCAGCCATACTGAAGTTTGGGCAAGATTCTTTTGGACAGATTTCCTTATGGGTACAACTGAATGATTGGATCAAATGTTACCAAAGCAGACATTTTCCATAAACTAACATTTGCTAAATAGTATTAAAAAAGTTATTTGGCATTTTGAAGTCTCCATTGGTTAATCATTAAGGAATGCTCCATGGTTTCCTAGAAATCTCACAACTGACCACACAATCCCGGGCTCTCAGAAGCATACCTTAACCTTAAATGTAATTATTTTTGCATTGAGCGTAGCATTAACAAGAATAAGAAACAGAATCTGTGAGTGATTTGGGAAAGATAAGGCCGTTTTAACCCCAAACCATGTGTGCGACAGTGCAAACAGCTCCGCTCCTCATCAAAGCCACGCAAATGGGAGCAAGCAGCGTAAAACTAGGCATGTGCCAAACGAATTAGCAAAGAATATATCACGTGAAATGACTTCTTTACTGTCCCCGGGTCATGTACCTGCGCCGGGTTTAAGAAGCTTCCATGACTTACAGCGCGATCCTCCAGCCCTGTCAGTGCCTTATTATTGGTAGGATCAGTGACGCTTGTATTCGATTTCACTTTCAGACGAGAGCGGGGCAGAGGGAAGTCCTGCTGGCTCTCGCCTGCTCATAACTCGCAGATTGTTTCTTTTTTTTTTTTAGGACTTCATACGTTTTCCCAGAGAAAAAGCCGCAAGACTGATTTAGCTGTAATCTAAACCTACGTCTCTATAGAAGCCAGATCTGGAGCATCAGAGGCAGTGGAGGAGAAAATATACACGCAAGGAGTGGGCCACTGTTGTGATGGGTTTAAAGTATTATGTAAAATGATCCTATTAGTACAGAAATAGTTGTTGTGTTCGGTTATTGTGCTGAAATTATATTTGTAAATGTTTGGTTTTTTTCCATTCTTGGTGAATATTGGCTGCTTATGATGAACTTTAGATGGAGCTTAACCTTTTCTCAAAATCTCCTGTCAGTCCAAGGCGCCAAGATCTGGAACAGTATTGACATTTAAGAAAATATTGAAACTGTGGCTGAAAAAGGGGCGATCATGTGAGCGTCTGTGTCGTATAGTGCAATAGGGATCAGTGCAATGGGAATCTGTGCAATAGGAATCGATGCTATAAAGACCAGTGCAATAGGAATTAGTGCGATAAGAATCGGTGCAATGAAAGCAGCGTGTGATGTGCTCATCTGTACTGTCTGTACATGTCTGTCTTCTGTGCTGTTTAGCTGTACAGTTGTGCTCAAAAGTTTACACATTTTTTATAGAATATGAATGATAACACAAAAATGTTTCACTCACGGTTGTATAGCCTGGCCTTAGCCATCCGTACACTCTGGTCAATTATCATTTCCCTACATGTTACGTCTGGGTCTGATCTCAGTGGCTGCGACAGATCGGTTCAATTTCTTCGGACCATTCAGCGAGCGGAGGAGGCGGGTGTTGTAGGAAGAACTGAGTTTACTCTTTTGAAATAAAAATGAAACAAACTACTCAAATGTCCCTGATCGAAAGTTTACATTATCAGCAACAACTGCCAGGAAAACTGTTCTTCAAGATGAATTGTTGCAAGATCTGAATTTTCAGTCTCGCGGCAGCTGATAGGTGCGTCTCGTCACAACCAGTGGTTCGGACCAATGACATGCTGCTGTGTAGCTTGGGGCGGGATATGTAGATATGACGTCAGTCAGCCCCGGCAAAAACAAACATGGCTACCTCGCAGGACTTCGTAGAGGCCACAATTGACTGTATGTTAGCTGAAATACCAACCATTTCTTGTTAAAAGAGCAAGGGGAAGCGCTTTGTGCGTTTGTAGATGGAAAAGATGTTTGTGCTTTTCCTCCCGACTAGATTTCCTGCTGCGGGTGATACGTCACATGACTTGCTGCTATGATTGGCTGAAATCGCATTTAGGAAGGCGTGTATTAACAATCAATCTGGCAGCTGCCAGGTTACCACACGACCAACCATGAGTGAAATAAAGGTTTTTGTGTTGAATTTTGCCGCTGCAAATATATATATTTTGGAAATGTTTACACCTAAAAAAAACACATTTTTTATATGATAACATATATATATATACTGTATGTATGTGCATAAGAGATGCTTGTATAGTTTATTTAGATTTGCTAAGAGACATTATATATATGTTATTACCTGTTTTACAAACTTATTTTTCTTCCTGATGGCAGATTTCCTGACATTTTGCACCCCCCTGTGTGATCCTATCTTAAAGAGTTGTTCTAACAAGTGAATTTCTCCATCATGAGATCAATAAAGTATTATCTTATCTTATCTTATCTTATATCCTATGTATGCCAATAATATACAGCAATAGTTTCAAATTAATATCACTCATTAAAATGTTGTTCCTATTCACCTGCAGTGTCTCGCCTTAACTCAATCAACCCTGTCCAGTCGACAGTATTTGAAAAAATTCTTCTATGAAGGATAATTCAAACACATGCAACATATGTCTTAAGAAAACAAATATACAACCTCAAGTTGTAAACCTATTACAAAATTCCGAATTATTCTCCTTTTAATGACAAACTGCAGTCACTACTCAATCATGCAACATAATGTAACATACTGTAATTTATACTTTTCCCTGTATAAAAACAATAACAAAACATTCAGGGTAAAGACGGTGGAGCGTTTGACATACACCCTGATACTGTATATGATTAAAATGTACGCCTTTTTAACAATTTTGTACTGTATATAAATGCAAAGAAATCCACTCAAAGATGGGTTTCATGCTTCCATTAAAATAATAGTGAATCTGCTGCAAGCCGTGGGGCAGATGACATGCATGTTTACCCGCGCTGAGAGATCATTTAGATTTGTAATGTTTGCGCAGCTCCTGGTTGCGGCGCGTGAAATACGGAGGCCGGGATCGCTGCGGGATTGTAATGACATGTATCAGTGGAGGGGCCAGTTGTACCTCGCGGCTGGATGGGTCAATTTAGATCACACTCAAAGAGAAATTAATCAGGGAGCCAGGGGAGCTACTTTCAATTAAGAGAACCTGGATTGGATCGGGTTCATGTTTTTAGACTGATTTTTTTATTAACTTAAGAAGAGAGCCGTTTTTATTAAGGTACCCCCGCAAAGGACTTCATGAAATGTTAATAGTTTTTTGTTATGTTTCAGGAAATACCAATTAAAAGACCAAAGACAGCTGTGAGATTTGTTGTTTTTCTTCCAACTGTTTCAGAAGTAGTTATTCTCAGCTATTAGTACGATTTCTTAGCGCATCACTCACAACGCACTGACTCAAGGGCTATTGTTTCTTTGCATCTGATCATCATAAATATCGCCTCTGTTTCTAACCCGCTCCAGCCTCCGTGACGTCAGGAGACATGAGGAGCAGTGCATCAGCTCTTCCCAAATGCAGATGTGAGGGCCGGCTTTAGACTCCAGACACTGAGGAAACGATTCTCTGCTTTCACATTAGGAGGAGGCGTTGTGTAAGATTTTGATCTGTTTTAACCTGGAAAGTCAGGGGAGTCCTTGTGTCAGTGGAGCCCCTATCATGGACATCAAGGGCAGGCAACGTCAGGCCCCTAAGATGAGTTTGAGAACTATAATGATACTCTAAAATAGGGGTGTCCATAGTTTTTTTCCATGGAGGGCCAAACTAGGCAACAGAGGGCCAAATTAGTGGGCAAAGGACAAAAACCAATACCGTTTCACAAGTAAATAACAAATTTAAACAGACCTGTCTTTTAATATCCTTTCATTCCTGTGCTTTTGAGCAGGACTTTCCGTTTTGGTTCCACCTACCCGACTCTACACTGCTGTACTCTACTCTACCTGCCTTCCATCAGCCCACTTTACTGCGTACTGGTACTTATTTTAGTACCTGCTTGGCCCTGGTCTAAACCAGGCCAAGCATTTTCATGGATACACCATGGCCATGACTCACCAGTACCAGACCCTATAATAGTAATAGTAATAAAACCAAGCCAAGTAGAGTAGAGCTGAATAAGGCAGGGTAAAGTAGGGTAGATGGAATCGAGCCATTATTAGATACTACTGACAGTCATTCAGTCATAAATTAATAAAAGTAAATATTCCTTACGAACCGAATCACCATCTCGAGGGCCGAATCAAACCCCTTGAAGTGCTGAAGAAGACTGGGAAGACTTCCAGACCCCCCTTTTAATATAGTAATAGTTGAAAGTGGTCCTTCAGTTTTGATCCACCATGGGCAGGTTTGGCCTTCGATCTTTTGACTAGGAAAAAACGTCTCACCTCTAAGGAAACTTGCCTACCCCTGGTGTACATGTTGTGCACATAATTATCTCCTGGTCTGAAACAAACCTGTCATATTGGATTAAATGGCAGACAAGGTTTTCCATTATAAAGATGTAAAGTATCAAATTATTAAAATTTCAGTTACAATCATTTTATATAGCGGTGGAAGTCCGAGGTATACAGTGCGTGCACATCTAATTCCTTATTGTCTGATTTATTGAGTTTTGAATTTATATACAGTAATTAACCATCTTATTCAAAAACTAAACAAGATCTCCCAAGCCCCATTTGAAAAAATCTTTGTAACTAATATATCAACGAAATAAAACCATACATTTAAACCTGACTCTATCCATTATTTAGATTTTGTCACTGAATATAAAGGCACTTTTGTCCATTATTACACTCAAAATGCCTTATTTTTATTTGAAAAAATACAATTAAAAAACTTGCAATACATGTTTTCTCATATTATGTCAGTAATCTACAGCAAACGTTTCAAATGGATGCCTCGCAGCGTCTCGCCTTCAAGTCCTAATTGTTCAGGAGCCGGTGTAACCTACTTTTACCTGCAAATTGAATGACTAAAGCAGCAAAAGAATTTTCTGCCACATGTGCAGCAGCAGCTGATCCACCACACATCCTCTAAGTACGATTACCCAACACCTATGCAATGCTTTAGCCGTGTTCCTGATCTTTATACAGCTGTTCTGTCAGATCTGATTACATTTTCAAATTCCACTGTAATGCATTTCTCATTGCGTCATGCAGCTCTGGCGGAAATTTCACCACCGAAAATGTAAAGTACGTAAACTATAGTCATATTGTATTGAACTATTTTGACTTTAACTTGCCAAAAACACCTTGTTGGCTTGTTTGAATTGCTTCTTACAGATGCATTTCAAAGAAGAGCTGTAGGGAGAGCTATATTAGACAAGTGGCGACAAGTGGCCATAATGCTTGGGTGATTAGACTTAGGAGTTGGATGACGCTGCCCCGTGTGGCTTTGGCTTTGATTGTACAATGAGGAAGACATCGAGATCTGAGTTTTCCTCGATGTGATTCTCCACGGGCAGCACTGATGAGGCGGGATGGTTAGCGGTTATAGTCTTGAACTTCCGCTGAACTCCTCTCACTTCGGAAAACCTTCCTCCACTCCGCGTATACTCCTTGACATGACAGGAAGACGAGATATCTTATTTTCCCGAGCCGCGCTGACACAAACTCAACCCCGCACTTGTTATTTTCTATCGAGAGAGAGAGCGAGAGCGAGAAAGAGAGAAACTACCCCAGCCAGCTCCCAGATGTGAGCCTGCTTCCTTCACTTTTAATTCCAACAGTTTGCGGATTGTTTTCAGGGCGACGGATAGAGACGTTCCCTCTGTCAGAAGCCGTACTTTGTGATTGAAAGAAATCCTTGACCCTTCCCTGACTTCAAATTAAGTTGGAAGGAACACAAGTGCATGTGCGTGCAATTGTATCTGTCAATCTCCCCTTGAGTATAAGACATGTGGACAGGCCTGTGCTTTATACCATACGCCGTTATAGAAGACAGACTGTCTCTTTCTATTCAGTCTTTCTAGGCTTAACATATAACATATTAAATTAAACTGAATGCCTTTATCGCAATGTACAATGATCAAGCATAACAGCATCAGTGTAGACCTTCAGAAGTGGGATCAAGTCAAGTCCCAGTCCTATGCTTTGAATTTTATGTCTTTTCAAATCTTTGCTGTCTAATAGTGCATTCAGACCAAAGGCGATGGAGAAGCCAGGAGCCATTTACATGTTATCCCCATGTAGAGGCGCGATGAGGGGCGTGGCCGTGCGATGGATACGAGTAGAGCGAGACGATTGGCACGATTTGAGCGACTAGAGCGGCGCGAATGGGGCTATAGACAACGCAGAAACTTCCATCGCATCCAACTTTTGCGTCAAATCGCGGCATGTTAACCAATCAGGGACTGAATCTGGTTGTGACGTGAAGTGAAGAGTCAGCGAGGAGATTGGTAAAAGTTCTGTTTATTTTAATTTGTACCAAAACTAGAGTAGAGCTAGCTGATAGAAATTAGTCTTATTTCATGGCCAATTCTCTTTATAAAGTGACCTTTTAAAATGAAAATATTATACAAGTTGGCTATATTTTTTATTGAGCACTGATTGATGTACTAACCAAGGGACAAGTGGGGAAGACAGCGGGGGATAGTGCTAGCTCCAACGCCGAACAGGTCCTCAAACTGAGCCTCGGACACACGGAAAAGCAAACTGTGGCCCCATGCATGAACCTGATATACCACAAATACTCCAATACTTGCATACATTGCATTAATGAACATGGCATTACTCTTAATCTCAATTGTGTCAGATTCAACATTCACGTGGTATATCAGGTTTATGCATGGGGCCACAGAATTGAGATAAAAAGTAACGCGGTGTTCATTAATGCAATGTATTTAAGTGTCTGTGGTATATCAGGTTCATGCATGGGGCCACAGAAATGTCCCCCACGTTGGCTTGAGTGACAAACAGGAAACCGCAGGACAACAGCTCCGCCTAATGATGACGCGTAGAGGCGAAATATGGACGAAACTTCACTGGTGGATAGAGAGAATTTTTCAGGCGATTGAAGTGAACTTTCAAAATATCCAACCGAATAGCACCAGGCGTTTAATAAGTGGCACAACGAGCCCTACGTCTGAGCCCACGAGGACGGCGACCACGAGGGAAACCAATGAAGAGGTGGATGGACAGGATTAAGGAAGATCTTAAGGAAATCCAAGCCACTCCCAACGATGCTCTGGATCGAACAAAATGGAGGAGACTGCGCAAAAAAGCGGACGCTGCGCCAAAGCGGGACAAACACTAGGAAAGAAGAAGTTTCATGCAATTTTTCTGCTTCCATTGCATTCTAGGTGACCACACTATAAGGTCGCATTCACACCTGGGACTCGGTTCGATTGGGGACCAAAATTGCATCATTGTTTCTTTTGTTCATCTGGTTCGGTTTGCGTTCACAAAGCATTTTTTGCAATCGAGCTAAAGCTTTAGAATGTATTCTGCCCTTCACCAGTAGGGGGCGCTGCGGCGAGACATGGCGTAAACAGGATAGAAGAAGACGCTCAGCTTCACTACAAAAATGGAGCGGGATTTATGTATATTTTGGATTTCTGCGCTGGATTATCTTCTATTAAATATATCTGACATAACTCTGGACTCAGTGGGAGCGACTGAAGAGGCAGCTCAGGCCGAACAGCGCGGGAACCAGACGAACACGAACCGGACACTTTTGGATCCAAATGCTACGCTGTTGTTAGCTCTGTCCAAACATGGATAAACCTCTGGGTCTGGGTTAAACAGCCGCTGAAAGGTACGACATGATCCTGTTTATTTATTTAGCTTGTTACAGTTAAAGTAAGGTCTGTT
>OMNZ01095656.1:0-19925 GCA_900303255.1 Lesueurigobius sanzi
CCATTGCATGACTTTAAAAAAAATGAAATTAAAATATTTGAAGTTGTAATAAAAATCCAACTTCAAATCAAAATGCAACCACCAGGGGGCAGACTTCCCATACCAGACAACACAGGCTTCTGCTTAAAAGTGCTATGTCACGTTATCCCACTTTTTCATGAAAGCAGCGTCTCCCAAGTCCCAAGTCGGCCTCACATCATAACAAGACAGCGGCGGCGGATTCACACGGAGCCCATCTCTGGAGGACTCCCAGCAGCAGTATCCATTAAAGTACACATGGGTTTGATTACGCAGTAGCGAGGCGTTAACATGAACGTGTGATCGCGGTTTGGAGCCCACCCGAGCGGCGCGGCGCGTGAGGGGCGTGTGAGGAGCGCTGTGGTCTGTGGTGGCTCCCACATGAAGAGGCCACACTGGCGTTTTTAGTAAGTGACTGTGGGCCCGTGTGGTGTGTTGTCATGAAAGGCCAGTGTCACGCAAGGGCCAATGTGTAGTTACAGAAGCAAAAACATCAACCCAATATTTACATTCATGCTCAATATTGTTGCAAGAGCGTTAATGGACACCACATGAACATTGCGAAGGCGAGACACTGCATGTGAATTGGTTAATAATAATAAATGCAAAGATATAATTTTGAAACTTTGCTGTAGATTGATGACAAATTTATATATGAGAAAAAAAAAAATCTGTCAATTTATGTTTCCATATTACCAAAAAAATTGTAAAAATTGTTGTAAAATTGTCAAATATGCCTATATGTATTTCAGCAATCATGAAATCTAAATATAGTTCCAATTTCAATTTATTGGGATTCAAAACTCAATGAATCAGGTAGGAATTATTCGATATTTAAAAATCCCTCTGAAAAACCGTACAATATTTGAAGAGTTCATTTGCAAAAACAGATAAGTGCCATTGACAAAAATCAATGTTTGCTTGTAATTTTCTCTTTGTGTCGCAGTGTTTTTAATGACCAGATCTATTTTAGTGACTCAAAAATATGATGTTACTTGTCATTTAACACATTGATTTACCTTCTTTTTGATTAGTGTCACCTGTAGAGCACGGGAGTAAAAATCTAAAGCAAGTTTGCAATTAACTCAAAATGGAGATATCTGTTTTTGCAAATGAACTCTTCATTTAAAACATGGTGTTGTTGTTGCAAGAGTGCAATGAAAACCTTTTTAGAAACATTTGCTCACGCATACCAACATAAATGACCATATTTGGGTTACAGCATTTTGCCGGGGGATTACGTGCATCACATGGACCTAGACAGTACACTGAGTATATATAATAATGGACCTAGCTTCCCATCGTTAGTGGGGTAACAAAGCTCAGCTACCGTGCTAGACTTTGTTGCAAGCTCCTGTCTTGTGGCTAGAAAGAATATCGGCCCTCCAAAGAAAGAACTGGCCTACCCCTGGACTTATAGAGCAAGGAACTTCCGGACTCAGCGCCCACTTCCTTATGGTTTCCGGAAGTAGTGGGCTACATTTAGTCCATTAGTCTATGCATGGACCAAACATGTCAATATTTTGGAAACATGACAGAGCGCGGCAATGTTTTAGTTATTTCTGAAAGAAGGCAATGCACAAATCGACAAAACGTCCAGAAAAAAAAGCATTGACTTTGGTCAATTTTTGAAAAGTGGGAAAACTGCATGAAAAATCACTGTTTTCACTTGCCGTGTCTTGCCTTAAATGCACACCGCATCAGTTGAAAAATAGTAAGTATTTTAAGGGGTTGAGTTCACACATTTGGCACATTTTCTCAGGGGTGTCCAAACGCTTTAATCAGGGGCTGCATATTCAAGTGTATATGGCATTGAAGGCCAGAGGCAGCGGTCGATGCAGTGAAACATTCAAGTGGGTGCATGTACCAGAGATTTTAACCATGGAACCACACTTTCATTTAGGCTTGGAAGCTTAAAGCAGCTCTGCCACACACTAAAATGTAAGACATTGAGCTTATAATTGTCCAGAATGATTAAACTTGCAGTAAAGAGTACCATCTCTGGTGATGTGTGCCAATGCATCAAGAAGCCTGAGGGCCAACCAAAATTAGTCTTCGGGCCACATTTTGCCCGTGGGCGCACTTTGGCCACCCCTGTCTTAAGTCCTAGCAGTCCACAACAATGATACTATTGTAAGAAAACAATTTCACATTCATTTGTGCTAAACAAAAGAGACAATGAACTTCGTGCTATTTTTTGTTTCATGTGGTTAATTCTGGAAAATACACATTGACCATGAACCATGAACAAGCAAATTAGCATACCGCAAACAACTGAAAGGAGGGTGGTCAAAGAGCAAATAAATAGAATGGAAGCAAACTTGCAGCCTTAGATCCGTATTGGACACTATATCTTACGAGATGAGCAAGTAAACCTCATGCAAAGCCAGACCTTAAACCTAGATCTGTTTTGGGCTCACGTTGCGGGGAGATCGCTGTCCAACCAGGCAGCTGCTCCTTTCGGCTCGTCGCTTTCGCTCAGCGCCCTACTTTTACCTCGTCCCGCATCCGGGGAGGAGGGAGAGGTGGCCAGGGAGGCGGGGACGGACAGACTGCTGCCGGTGCTGGCCATCAGCTTCTCATCCTTTACGGCGGCGGCGGCGGCGGGGCTTTCTGGGGCTAGTTTGGTTGACGAGTTTGGCGCTAAAGCGGTGCGGTGGAAGAGTTCCTCAGAGCAGGAGCGAGCTGGGGAACTGGAGACGGCAAAGCACACTGCGGATCGCTAACAAGTTGCATGCTACGTTGTCAAACAGAGTAACCAGAAAGAGGCTTGAAATAGAAATCGAAGATACAAGAAAATACAAAAGTGACTGGGAGCGTGTGCATGCTGTTTGCTTGATCCTTGTCTATCATGCCTGGATAATAATAAACCATACATATTAGCTCATAGTTATACAAATATTTGAGAACCATTCATCCTCCATCCTAACTGAGGCCCAGAAGATTCTTTGATGAAATGTAATTCAATGTATGAAAAGTAAGATGTGAAATGTCAGGATTTCGAATGCTTCGGCCTGGCGCGCCCTCTGAAGGCAGCAGTGGGAATGACGAACGTGATGAACGTACTTGGAACTGTTCAGAACAGTTTGTCTGGTGATGGATCATGGGGTCAACAAAGGTGGAGGACTGTTTTGTGTTCCATCAATGGGCGCACTCACGCTTGTCCATCTGAACTGTGCAACGAACTTGGATGCCGGGTACAAGAAGGGGCAGAGCAGGGTGTACTTTCTTCGAAGACTGGCCATGTTCAAGGTCTGTTCTAAGTTATTCAACATGAGTCAAAAACGTAACAGAGGAGCAGATACCACGTACGGCGCTCAAAGCAGACTGTCTGTGTCTTATGCTGAGGGGCAACTCTTTCTACCTCTCTGCATTCATCGTTCAGCACTTTGGCTCGACAGGTAAACAAACAGTGCCTCATGATGACATTTACCTGGCCGCAGCTCGGTTAGTTTGCGGGCCATTTGGTACACGCACCATAGGCGCAGATACTGTGGTCGCTCCGGGGCTCAAGCACCCATGGAAAACACTGAGCACCCATGTGTGCCGGACAGCCAGTAGCCTAGGCGCCGATACCGTGGGTGCTGCGGGGCTAAAGTAATCATAATGGCCGTCTTTTTTTGTCTTGTCTGCTCACACTCGCGGGGCCGCGGGTATTAGATCAATACGAGCACAGTCGTAAATACACTTCGTGGCTAGCTCACTAGACTAGAGTAACCAACCCGTAAGCAGAAGGTGGTGAGTTCGATCCAGGACCTTGCCAATTTCTTTCAGTGAGTCTGACTGGGCACTCACGGGGAAAAACATAAATCGGCGTCTATGACACACACACCCCTCCCCCGGTCGGGATGGACAAGTGTGAGTGCAACCTGTGACGCAACAAATACAGCAAATACAGATCGGAGCAGTTCAGCAATAGACGAAGAAACATTCAATGGTTAAAAGTTGATTTTGCATAATATGTCCCATTAAAAATTGCATTCTTTATATTAGATGAGGAATATTTGCAAAAACGTTTTCTGTGACCGGGTCATAGCTCATCTTGACAGATTCCTCCAGTGAGACGATTGTGTCAAACGGAAGCCAAACCTAAACCTTAAATCTCTGTAAAATGCTGCCTGTTTCACATTGTCTCCTGTAGCCTCCGTCCGTGATTAACATCGACTGTGTTTTCCGGGCGTGCCATTAGGGCACTGTAAATTCTCCCACACATGTCACTGAAGGCAGAGCGGGGGGCGGCCCAGGTGCCAGCCGCTGTCCCAACACGCTGAGGGTCAGGGGGAGGAAGACAGCCTTCATTTCCTCCTACATCCTGAGGGTGAGGGCGGGAAACAAGTTTGATTCCCTTGCATCGCACACATCCAGCAAATTCAAGGTTTGCAGCAAATTTTGGTGCAAGGAGCTATTCTTGGACTGACTGTTTTATTTATAAGTTCTGAAGCCAGTCTGAGCAATGCACTCTCTGAAATATCACCAAAGGAGGCTACACAAAAACTATAACATATTTATTCGACTTTTGGCAACAAGAATCTTCCAGAGTCCAGATTTGTGGAAAAAGTAAGCAGTAACATTCGATGAACGCTTCTGGCAGTGAAAAGTAAATCCTCCCACTTCTGGAACAATGCACAAATCTGCGAATAATTCCACTATAGCTGGTGACAACCTAATCAATACTCCCACAACAGAGCAGGGGAACGTCAAAATAAATACTTGGTTTAGAACAAAAACATGAGACCAGCTGAGGACAAACCGACAGAGACGCATACTTTCAACATAATAGGCAGAACACATTGTAAAACAGTTCTTAAAGGCACTATACCTGTTTTTTTTTATTACAAACAATGAAAGTGGGAGCGAGTAAATTCAATTGATAGTTGTGGTCCAAACACATTCCTATCTTCCCCAACGTATTGCTAAAATCCCATTTCTTCAGAGATGGGTTTATGCACATATTTCACTAGCGGGGTCACTTTTTTTTGGTCACTGTCACAGAAGTGCCAGAAAGGAAGCCTGGAAACTCATGAAATTGATACAAAATTCTTCATATTTAGATGCCCACTTTTATTTCCACAAATATCTGAACTTACAATCTACTAAAAGAGGACTAAACAAA
Source organism: Lesueurigobius sanzi (assembly GCA_900303255.1). Taxonomy (NCBI): domain Eukaryota; kingdom Metazoa; phylum Chordata; class Actinopteri; order Gobiiformes; family Gobiidae; genus Lesueurigobius; species Lesueurigobius sanzi. Next base: position 5,132 of record OMNZ01095656.1, read on the forward strand.
TTTTATTCCTCTTCTAGGTAAAAATCATGTATAGTGCCTTTAAGTGAATCGTTATTTTGTTATATAATTTTATGTTATTTGCAAGAAAGTTACTAACAATGGGCTATCAATTTGAAACGTGCTGTAGATTAGTGACAAAATGTGTTTTCTGTCCTTTCATGATTTCATATCAAAAAGGAATTTTATGCGTAGCAATGGCAGAAAAAAATACTTTCTGCAATGGTAGCAAGAGTTTTCAAACAGTAGTCATCTGTACAGGGTCAGAACAGGGCTGATCCAACTCCTTCGGGTCAAGAGGAATGCTTAAAAGCTGAGGAAGCCTCTTGGATAAGCCAGTCCGTATCACCGCATTTCAAAACTTTGCTTTATATAGGAAATTGGAAGACTAAAGGCTCATTTATCCTCCCATTCCCAGTTACCGTCACTGGAATTACATCCGCATGTTATGTAGCATGTGTTATCGAAACTGAACACCAGAGGGCGCTGTGAAACTTCACCAAAACAGGACATGACCAAAACAATATGAGCTTAAACACAAATAAATAAAGCAAATTAATCTACACACTAATAGATCATCTAATGTAGCTACTCAATCTACATCATCACTAAGAGTTTTTTTAACACTAGTACAAGCTTTTCTAATCATAACACAACAGAATTTAGACCTTGTGTCAGTGGTGGTGGTCAGATGAATGACAGGTGTCTCTCTGGAAGTCTGTGAGTGAGAGGGGGACGCGCAGCCCGGCCGAGCCCAGCACAGGCCATCCTCTCTGGGCTTGTCCCTGTCCGGCTCTCCCCCCGTCTGGAGCTGCAGTTTACGGGGCAGGGCGGGGGAAGGACCGGGGCTATTTCTGAGCGGGGCCGCTAAACTAGGGCTCTCGGATCGACTAGCACGTCACATGGAGCACAGCAAGACAAAGTGGAGTGAGCGAAATAGCATGGGAGGTGAGGAAAGACAGAACAGGAGAAATGAATGAACAATGTAAATCTGGGCAAGATTCGTTTATGGGGAAAGTGGAATAAAACATCTTTTTATGGAAGAAAACAACCCTGGAGGTGATAGCAGCTCAGTTGTTAGATATACACTCCAAAAGGGCTGGTTTGATCCTTAACAAATACATTGAATACTGTAGTTGGGTCCTATTGTTAAGTGTAAGACTTTATTTGAAAGTCTAGAAAAGCCTGATTCTATCCATTGCCTCGGTGATGGCTGATTTGACGTTCGATAGGTAGACTATGTAATTATTGCCAAAAAATCCCTGTATCTCAAGATGTGTGGTAAATATTGTATGTGAACAACTTTGAATGAATTTACTGATAACAATTGCAATGTGTTATTATTGATTTACATTTTTGTTTTGATTCTTGAAATGGTTATCCAATCGGGAAGGAGAATGAGCCCCACACTCTGGGTTGCCAGAGGCTTTGGCGAAAACGAATTTGCAATAAAACCACTCTCTTTCTCATCCAAAATCCCTGCACCTATCCCCAGTCAAGTCCTAATTGGTTCCAGCTCAGCGGACAGTTTGGTTTTATTTTGTTGATTCCGTTAGTTGCTAATATTTCAGAAGGGATTTTGGATATCAGTTTTCGAAGCTAGTAAAATAAATCTGTAAAAAAAATCTAAATTTGCCTCATTTTTGTGTTTCAAGAAATAAATCAGGCTAGGAAATACACATTGCCAAATTCCTCTGATAAAAAAAAATCTGCTGAAAGTTAAGTACAAGATTGTTAAGTTTCGTGTCTGTAGGTGTTACTAAAGTGGAGATTTGGTTGCAAGAGAGTGTAGAAAAAAAGCAGGCCCTAGTGTTTTGAAGGAAATAATATTCGGATCACAGCATCTTGTTGTCCACATAACGTACATCACCTGGACACCAAACATGCCAACCTTTGTGAATATGTTTTGTGCATGGGAAACCCAGTTTAAGTTGTGATAACAGTACATTTTACAAACCACTAAGAACATAAGCTACATACACTACTTTTCCGTCTAATATTAGTAAAATTAACGGTACAGAACTCCTTAATAGATCCAGTTGGGATTAACAATGTTTTCTTGATTCCCAAATTTACTGTATCTCATAAAATCATAGCCCAATCCTAGTATTTCACCGTCCTTCTGCGGGAGCACAGATTTATACGAGTCATCTGGAAGAGCCAAGACTGTGGAGAGTCCAAAGAGAATGCCCTGTGACCTCCCTGAGTAAATCTGTTTTGTTTTTTGTCTGTGCAGTATATTTCACACTTGGTCTTGAGCCCCCTGGTACAGTACAGGACTGAGATGAAGCAGCGGTGCAAAGGGCTTACTCAACTATGCTCAGTCTCCGCACTATGGACACAATAATGTAATGTGGGCAATCCAGACTCTGCTGAATGCCTTTAAAGGTCTCAATATGAGGAACTCTTATTACAGCAAAAGCTAGACTGATAATAGTGCTTAAAAGATGACCATTGGATTAATAATCTGGAATAATGGTTGGTTAAAGCTTGATTTATTTGATCAACTTAAGAAAACGGCATGATTGTAATGGGTAGACCGGCATATCGATGGCTAAATTGCCACAAAGGTCTTATATATTCATAGTTTGTGATGTGTGGTGGCTAATTTTGTTCCTCAATTGAAAGGGAACTTTATATTGGACTTTAAAATGGTTATAGCATGCATTAATAAAGCTTAAGATCACAAGGAGTGAGAGAATGGTCTGGTCAGGATTTGAAACTAAAACAAGCCTCCACTTTTACCGAATGGCATGCTACGACGGCATGATGATCACACTTGGTGACGATGTGTGGACTATGGGCTTTACAAATCTTTTGTTTTCTCGATATCCAGGAAATGTAGATGAAAGTTCTTCAGCAGTAGAAGAAAAAGTGGCAGTGGAACTACTGAACACTGCATGAATGAGGCAAAAATACTACTTTAGCTTCGTCTTTGACAAAAATAAATTTTATATGGCATAGTTAAAAGCTCAAAAAAGATTTTGTGTGATATGTCTCATACAAAAATAAATTCTCTTGGCATTCTCTTGTTCACATTTGTTCACGTTTTTCGGGTTTTTCCTCTCCGTAAAGGAAGGTCTAAGAATGGGGGATACTAAGCTTGTTACTCTAAGTGATTTACTTATTCACGGGACATTACATCTGGTTGAGACATTTCATTCGTGTGTGACTTATTTTTGATCATTCTTGATGTCTCATATTGATTTGTTTTTGTCCATACCGACCTTTGAGATGACTTCTGTTATGATATTGGGCGTTACAAAAATATATTGATTGATTGATTGATTCACATAACCATTGAAACAGAATCTGCAGTGGCTGTAATTGTTACCCTGGCATGACACATACTGTAGTTACAGCATAGACAATAATACTCAATCTACATGATATTCATTTCACTATGGCTCTCACCTGAGCGGTCTGTCTCCCCCTACAGGGGAGGTGGCAGTACTCCAGCTCTTGCGGTTGCCCTCGGTGCTATCGCTCCTCTTCTTGCGCAGCGGCAGGGGCACGTAGCCGCTCTGGTTGCTCTTGTTGGGCAGGTACTGGTTGAAGGGCATGGCGGCCTTGGGCTCGCTCACAGAGGTCCGCCGCGCCAACATGTCGTCCTTACGCACGTCCGGCATCTTCCTGTGGAACGGGCCGTCCGACTCCGAGTCACTGCCGCGGCCTGGTCAGGAGAGAAAGAAGAGATACATCAACCCTTTATCAAGTGGTGCTATTTTCCTTAAAACACCTGAAAAACTACCTCTCCAAATTAAATATACAGCTGTTGTTCAATAATTTGGATTACAGGGGGGAAAAATGTGTTTTTGTGATGGAAACAACCTCTAGTTTGTACTCTAATAGTCACTTATGCTGTTTATTCGACTCATAAATCAATTCCTCACTTAGAAACACAAAGGAATTGTGTATTTTTTCATTCTCCCCTAATATTTTTGGATAAAAATCATGTATCTATAGCTGCAGTGGGTAAGTATGGACTAGCACACATCAATTCCTGTCAATAAATTCTCTCAAGTTCATTTACATTTCAGACTAGACAAATTTATCTGTTAAAATGTCCATTTTAGATACATTTTAGATTTTCTGTGGTTATGTCTGCGTTTTGCAGAGGGACCATTTGGAGACTCCAAATGGCACAATTTGGATAGGTTTGGATAATGTTTGGAAAAAAATGAATAACTTTTGAATGCTTCAACCTACGGACATCAATGAGGGCTCTTTGGAAAGGTTGGACCTTGGGGAATCAGGATCTTCAAAAATCTGTTTACAAATGCATATATTTTAGCAAAAACTGATATAAATATACATTTCCCATAGTAAATATACTCAAACAAGTATTATGGTCAAAAAATACTCCAAATCTGGGATCTGTGGCACGTGACCGTTTATTGCTCATTGCTCAGGTCCAGTTTTGTGCTCTACCTTTTGGGGGTGTTTTAGTCACGGGTGGTCAGGGTTTTGTTTTTATTCCTTCCAGATTACTAACACAATCTAGTCCATTGAGAAAAAATAAATAAATTGAATGGTTAAACTGTTTGGTCTTTTGGGTTGAAAACTTGCAGACGTTCCATAAACGTAAAACGATAATGACTTGATTTTATGGAACAAGTCATAAATCAGGTGTGGTTTACATCAGGGGGCGGCACAGAGTAAATTCTAGCCTACAACATGGAAGAATTTACAGGGGAGGCCTCTGTGTCTGTGTGTATCAAATCTCCAACATGCTCTCAGCGCTATAATGGCAAAGGCAACACCTGGTTCTGCCAAATGTGCACGACTCAAGGACTTTCCCCGTCATGTCTTAAATTCCACAGCAGCGTGAAACATTTTTTACAAGACACGTTGATATGCTTCATGACAATCTTTATTCAGGTTTTTTTAGATACATTTGGACCTCGGCATCCATGATTTCTAACTTTAAACAATGAGTGGAAAACAAACAATCTAGGGAAGTTTCAAGAAAACTTTTTTGACAGAGATATCAAAATATTGGCCAGTTGTTTCATTCACAAGATTGAATTAACCCAATGGATAACTGAGAATTTACACAGGTTAAGGTGAGACTCTACGGGTGAAAAGGGGGGGGAAAAAAGAGTGATATCGATATGAAACTTTTGATGTGGATAACTTGTATGTCATTGTATGTTTTCACACAGAAATGAGGAATTTTACATGCAAAAATGGTCAAACTTGGAGGAAATCGAAATAATGGATAGAGTCAGGATTACATTTATGGTTTTAATTTGTTGATATATTATTTACAAGTATTTGTTAAGAGGGATCTTTGAATATTTTTGTTTAGTTTTTGAATAAACTAGTTCTTAGTGAATACATCTGTAAACAATAGAATTTAGCCTCGGATTTCAAATCGCAATAAATCAGGCTAGAATTAAATATTGAAAAATCCCTCTGAACAAACCTTCAGAATATTCAATATAAGATTGGAAAATGTGATGGCTGTAGGTGCTACTAAAGTGGAGATGTAAGAAAAATGCATGGGCAGGAAGTGACCCATGAAATTACAAGTTTCTGTGTAAATCTATGGAGAAATGTTGAATCAGTGCAATGATGAAACACTTTATTGTGAAGATTTGGTAATTTATTTGTTTCCAGAAGAAAGTTGATATGTTAAGAGATTAAACTGGCCCCAAATCTGAAGAACAAGACTGAATTGAAGACTGAATGTGCAAGGAAGTCAGCACGCATTAGTGAAACGAAAAACACAAATCCAAAAACTCTTCAAATACAAAGCAACACCACCATGGATAAAAATATAACATAATAGGAACTCTTTAAATATTCCTCCCAAAGATGGCCCACACATGTGCTACTGGAATCCCCCCTTTCCTCCACGGCCTCTTCATATAAATCCAATGAGTTTATGAGCTAACGTATATCTTTCCAAGTGTAACCACAATTCTAAACAGACCTAAACTGTAAACTTCTCCCTCTGCACATACTGTACATACGGATGCAATGGGAATGTTTCACAATCCGAACACTCGATTCTCCCTAAAATAGATTACAAACGCTGGGAGAGATTGGAAGTTGAAGGTCTGGGGCAGTTCTCGAGGTATAGGATAGATCTTTTCACCCATCAATTGGAAACATGAGTGGCTTTATTTATGGGAAGCAGCCGCACATGTCTGTATGGTGCAGCGGGGCACATATGGGAGCAGTGAATTTAAAGACCCCGCTTTTCAACAAGGGTCGTAGTGAGACTGTGGGGGTGCGTTTATGTCAAAGCACGAGGATTCAAAAGCCTCGGTGTACGGTTTTACAGTAATTTGGAATAAGTGGTTAAAATGTCAGGGTATAAAAGTCAACTACAGGGAGACGAGCGAGCAGGAAACTACAGTTTGTTGTTGTAAACATTATATGAAACTGACCTTTTCAATACAACTGAAATTAGAAGCCTGAGTGAAAGTTTCTTAAAGGTATTATACATGTTTTTTTCTTTTTTTGTGTGTTAAAACAAAACAAAAATGACTTATATACAACGCAAAGACAGGTATCCCATGTGAGCCGGCAGGAGTCTAAACCATTTGAACAAAAACAAAGTCATATTTCAAAGGGAAATCCTTCAAAGCTGTACTTCAGGGGCAGCTTTCTCTTTCTAAATATACCCTTGTGTATGATATCATTCACTCTAGTACTGGCCCATAGCCGGTGGTGGGGCGTGGTCCAAGATAAACCGAAAACCAAGAGGAGAGACTTTCTATAGTACGCACAAAGTGGCTCATTTATCAACACTGTATCCATCCGCAAAACTTTGGCCAAACAAAAGAGTGTTGCCAATATCCAGTTTCTTTCTCAGATTGGATTAAGCCGCTCCCGTTGCCTAATTGCTGTCGGGGTGAAGTTGGGAGTCCCAGGCTGAATGGTGAAAGGCCTTTGTTCAAGGTTAGGGCAGCCGGGGAGAGTCGGGTCAGTCCAGTTGGCGTGCATATTTATAAATGGGTGCTTTTGTGTATTCTCGGAGTGAACAGAGATTTTGTGATAGGTGCATTGTGATTAGCTTCTCACCTTTTCTAACAGTGCCACCTGGGGCTCATGTGAACGCTAATATTGTTTTCAGAGGAGCAGCAAATATCAGGTGACTTCCGGCTCTTTCAAAACATGGTCCGTAGAGCATTGTTTTATAGAGTATCATAAAAACACAACAAAAGTTTGGATTTAAAGTATATTATGGGGCGATAATGGCTCAGTGGTCTCAAACCACTGAGCAGGGGTCTCCAACCATTTCTACTCCATGAGCTACTTGTGTGTGACAAAAATGGCAATGAGCTACTTGTGCTTCAAAGAAACACGTGTAACTAGGCCTATAGGAGCCGAGATGATAATTCAACACATTCAAAGAACACTACTGTAGTCTCCACTCTATTCTTAATGTTTGGAGATGCTTTGTTCAGAACAAAAAATGCATCTACAATTTGACTCATCAAGCATATGTAGAAATGTAAAAAGCCTTTGGCAAGCTGCTTGGAAAGAGCTGGTGGTAGCTCCCGAGCTACTGGTTGGAGATCCCTGGGTTGTGTCCTTTGGGAGTTTGGGAACCAGCAATAACACAGATGTCAAACAGTGAAACAGACAAGCAAATGTTATGTGCGAATGAACTGTCACCAGTGAAGCAGCAGAGGGATAGTTGCTCTGAGGTCGGCTGTCTTTAGACTGTCTTTCACGGGAAGGAACACTTTAAAACCCAGTGGGCGAAAAGAAAAACTCCCATTGATGGACAGGCTATAGATTCTGTAGGCCCAGGGCTGATGGGCGTCCATCTGCAGATAGGGCAGAAGACAAACTTTTGTAAGCGTTTTGACCCTGTGTTGCGTGTGTCTGCTGCATTTTTACTTGGGCTCTTCATTGAGGCCTATTGAAGACACACTCGAGCATAACACGCTTTCAGGTGCACTGCGCCACAAAATAGAATCAATCCTATTTTTTGAAGTGGATTCATTGGATGTGTGTCCCAGGCCTAAGGCCATAGCTACACGTACCTGGACATTTTTTTAAACACATATTCCTCTTCATCCATGCAGCCACGCTTCAGTCTATCCAGGGCAGCTGTAGCTGTTTATGAAGTGAGTGTGGAATGAATGAATAATGGCTACAGTATAGTACTTTGAGAAGCTTGTCTAGCTTGTGAAGCACAATGTAATAGTGAGTCATTATTATGTTATTGATACAAAAACTGTATTTGAAGAGTCCAATTGCAAAAATATATGTTTGATTATTGTCATATAGAAATCTAGAGGTCAAGTGTGGGCAGACCTTTTGACAAAAGGGCCACATAAGGTTTTATAAATTACCTTTCGTGATGTCAGTGAACACATTGGTGTTGTAGTTTGTAGTCTCTTAATTTAGGGCTGGATTATCTTCGTCCCAGGCCTTAGCTGCTATAGCTGACATATTTGATTAAGATCTAGTGACTTCATATTTTTAAGGCTCTGAAATTGGCATACGTTACTTTGCGATATGCATCATTTATTCTCCTTGCAATTTTATTTTAGCAACCAAATATTTTGTGTCTAAACATACTTTTGAATCTTTTTTTATTGAGTTAATTGTAAAAGTCTGTTTGTAAATTCAACTCAACTCAAAGTACAATTCAAAATGCTTATATACAACAAACAATATCCAAATAAAGACATAGAAAATGAACAATTATATAAAAAAAGAGATTGCACCTCACTCATTTGCTTGTCTGTTTATGTCTTTTGTTTAAACCAGGGCTGTACAAATTTGAGTCCACACTTGGCTATCATTACGAGTGCCGGAAACAAATTGCAAACACTTACCGAGACGTTACTCCACGACTCGTTTACATCACTCTGTGTACAGTAATCATCAAGGTATTCGGTTTCTGTTGCCGTCAAATCAGTCAAATGTCAGCTCCCAGACCGCACCATTGTTCAAACAACCGCGAGATGCGCCTTACGTAACTACGACTCTCGCTCTGTCAGTCAAATCCTCTCAGCGCTTCTCGAAAACAGTCCGAGAAGTTTGCCTAGCTCTGTTTTTGTGTGTGTGTGGAAATCCCTATTGAAATGCACCGCGAACGCTGCATCGACATTGGTGCAAGATCCAACAAGTATCCATCAACAGATCCCCACACGTGCAGCCTCGCAAACCCCACTCTAGATATACAAATCAGCGGCTGGGTGACAACATGCAATTTGGAAGTGCGTTCTACAAGTGTAATTGGGGGCATTGAAAGCAGAGGTGTGGAAAAAGTAATGTTGCCGTATATCGTTTGAGCTTGTGAGATTGCCGGTTCAAGGACAAGGCCGGTGATAATGTAATGGTAGGTTGAATGAGCGTCTTGTTATGGGCTGGAAAGCACGTGACGGCATCCGTTTCCGCGGCAGACTTCACGCTGGCTTAGCTCTGATGACACGGACGCATGTGGAGACAAAAGGTGCTCTGAAAAGGCAGTGTGTTTTCAATGTGGCTGTGAGTACAAAAGGGTCTGTGTCTATGTTGTTGTTGTTGTTGTAAAAGGCAATCTGAAGAGTGACTTTGTAGTACGAAATAAGCAGCTGTAAACAAGATCTGATAGAAAGGGATACAGAAGAGGATACAAAATAGCAGTTTGAATATTGCTGTAATATGGGTTTAGTACATCACAGCAAGAAGGTCTCAGGTTCAATTACCAATAGGTTACGTTCATGTTATATGTAGAAGTCTACTTCAGAGAGGGTGTATTTCAAGAGGAGGAGTGGAGCTCCACAGGAAATTACATCACCTCCACTTTTATTTTCATGACTTTTAGTTAAATTTATCTCAACAGCACCACTTCAGTAAACTCCACTATCCTTAAGGTTAGGATTAGGGTTAGTTTAAGCTAGCTTTGTCCTGTGGAGGTGACGTCATTTCCTGTGGAGCAGTGGAGCTCCACTAGTCTCTAGTCTCTAGTCCCTCCATCGTCTGCATCCAGACTCTCTCATTTCAGTTGGAGCAGGTGCCAATACAACTCTATGGGAGAGAAATCGTTTTTGAAAGAATTTTCCATAAAGAAAAATTGACAAATTAACACTATTTGATAGTCAAAAATTCTTCAGTCTTCATCTGTACTCTGTAGTTGAAGTGTAGGACGTTTCGATCTTACTCCAAAGATCGTCATCAGATGAAGACTGAAGAATTTTTGCCTATGATGGACAACTCCTGTACGACTGAGAACCTTCACAAACTATTTGATAGTGATTGGATTCATAAACCTGCCATATTATTCTACTGGCCTAAATCCTGTACATGTTTTTGAATATTGTCAGCACTTTTGGGCACCTTTATGAGAAAATAATTAGACCTTAGTTCACATGTGCTGACAGAGAAGACATTGTCAGCACGTGTGACAGTTTTGTTTCATCGGGATTGGCCTAGGAATTACAGATAAATTAGCAATGTCTGGATAAAGTTAAATAAACTGAATAAACTAAGACTAGAAATCTGAATTTTGACAGTTACCACAGTTATCAGCATATCATTTTCAGCTGCCCTCCGCTTCACCTTCAAACTGTTGTGGGTTTGGCACATCGTCCAACGACATTTCTTCAGGTGCTACAGTTCTCTTCTTCAAACTAAAACATGTATAAATTCATAATCCTCAATCATAGATCTCCCAGCATGTATTTAGCTTCAAGTATTGTGATATTGTAAGGTCATGCTGATTGTGGAGGGGGTAGATTTCTATTCTTGACTTCAATTAGGCATGCACCGTCTCTATACTGGTAACGGCCTTAACAGCCATATTCCTGGCCTCATTTCTATCAGAGCAAAAGACCAGCAGCTGTGCGCCATCATGTAATTGTTGCATCAAACGTTCTGACAGGCCCTGGGCTGTATCTTTGACAACAGACTCCCCGCAGGAGCAGCTAACACACACTGCACCTCATTCTTCTGGATCATGTCACCCACAGCACACACAAACCTGTCTGACATGTATGTGTCTGCTCACCTTTCATTTTACTGTCATATTTTAGACTGGGCTATATAACAGCCAGGGCAGTGTAACAAAGGAGTATGAGTATTGTATGTCCTCAACTCAAAGTTTGTTTTGTGGATCAACCCAACTAGGGGGTAGAAAAGCTGAGATGTAACACATAATAATAATAATGGTTTACACTTGATTGGCTTCTCAAAGCGCTGCAGTATAATAATAATAATACTAATAATAATAATAAAGAACTGGTGATACTGTACCTAGCACTTATTTTCTGGACAATCAATCACAGTGGTGGAAAGCTACTATTGAAGCCACAGCTGCCCTTAGGTAGACTGACGCAAGCAAGGCTACCAATCTGTGCCATTGGCCCCTCTGACCACCACCGACTCACTCTCTTAGCACAATCATACATTGGCGAGGTAGGTCAAGTCGAGGACACAACAATCAATCAATCTTTTTGTTTTTGTAACGCCTAATATCACAACAGGAGTCATCTCAGAGGTCGGTACAAACACAAAACAAGCCAATATCAAACATCAAACAAAGAGGGTTTCTCACATCCTTAGACCCGGAAAACGGAGAAACCTCATTGGGGAAGGGATCCACTCCTATGGACGGATGGGCCAGATGGTGATGCGAGACCTCGGATTCAAACCACAAACCGGTTATAAGACGAAGCGCTCTACCAAACTTAACTCAGTGATCTACTATTGTCGCCACAGCTGCTCTAGGGAAGACCGAGTTCTGCCGACCTGGCCCATCGGCCCCTCCGACCCTCACCAACCACCCACCCAACACAGTACATTCTTACCCGAAAACACGCTGACAATTTGAACCCGCTAGGATTTCTCAGCGCCAATATTCTAGCCAAGAGACGACCTACTTTACTATCAGCCACTGCCTTTGAGAGACATGAGCAAAGCTACTCAAACACATGAAAAGAGACCAAACTGTACGCTACCATCGCTGTTGGCGCGGGGGCCCAGTGCGTCAGGGGACGGAGTGTGTCGTGAGCGAGATCCCAGCGAGTCCAGGCTGTCGAGTGAGTCCTCTCGACCGTGTGCAGGAGGAGAGAGAGAGTCACTGCGCTCCGAGTCCCAGCTGTCAATGTAGCCACTGTCCCTGATGCTGCGTCCTCCCGGGCTGTCGGCCTCCTCCGCCTCCTGTGGACAAACAAACACAACCAGTCAGTCAGGCGTTCAGGGAAAAGTTAAAGGCCATATACCCATTTTTTCTTCCAGTGGAACGAAATTTTTTTGTCCTGATCAATTGTAAACTCAGACATTTGTGAAAATAATACTACTACTAATACTAATATACATTTTCATGAGCTTGCAGGCTAGTTTTGTTAGCATTGAAGCATTGAAATGTGTGAAACATGCTTATAGATGCATCCCTGTGAAGATTTGGGGTGTTAGAAATGTTTTAGGAAAGCTAAGAATGGTTATTTTCTCACATATTCTTGTTTCTGGACCAATTATGTTCACGATCTACATTTTTGTAGATTTTGGTGGATTGTTCAGGCAAAAACGCATTACTCATTTCCATTTGGATGTGGAGTGTTCAAAACCTAAACTGAAACCAGAATGGCTGCAAACAACTAAATTCTTTGCAGCTATATATTCTGTACAATAATGTCTTTACAAAAACATGCACAGACAGACGTATATGCCCAAAAATGAGCCATAACAAAGAACATGCAAGAAAGAAAATACAATTTCCTTTCTACTTCTACACGCAATCTATAGAGTCTTAACCCTTCTCTTTGCAAACAGACTTTGTGTAAATCCAAAACAGAATTCCAATGCTCCCCCCTTGGGCCATACTTTTAACCTGAGCTTCTCGAGTATCCTCTAATCCCCAATACTCCCTCCATTCATAAAAACCTTCCTGTAGAAGAATAAAAAAAGAAAACCTTATGAAAACAACCCATATTATAAGATTCATTTTCTGCTCCTTTGACCACATTGACCCTCCTTCTGTCTGTCAGTGGCTGGAACACTAAACTAATACAAGGTGGGGTAGGGGGCTTTCCTGTCTAGCAAAATAGCTTCCTGATCGTGACCCTTCTTATGCAACTAAGTCCTTGAGATATTGTTTTTCCTCACAATGGGATTTCTCTGTTAGGACTACGCTCCTCTCACTAGTTCAGTCCCAATACGATCCATTACTTAAAGGCCCTGTATCTTTTTCTTTTACTAGTTGTGAATATGATTTGTGAAAAAGAAAGCATTATTGTTGATTGTGAGCTTGCAGCCTAGTTTTTGTTAGCATTACGTTGACCCCAAAAAGTGAGCCTGAAAGTGGTGTAGCATGCTTATAAAAAGAATTTGGAAGTTAGAAATGTGTTAATGCTGGGAATATACTGTATTTGGTCACTAGGAACAGTTCTTTCACTACCTAAACACATCCTTTAATTTCTTTCGACAATTTAGAATCACTAAATTGTTGAAAGCACTGGTGTGTGAATTTATATTGTGGGAAAATCCATTTAAGGCGAGACACTGCAATCAATATCTTAATTTGAAACTTTTGGTGTAGATTACTGACAAATATGCAAAGGTTTTCCTTCATTCAAGCGTGTAATCCAAGCTTTCGTCACCTGCCGCTTGCACTACTGCAACTCCCTGTTCTGTGGACTGGACCAGGCCTCCATCCTGACCCAAAATGTTGAAGTAAAGAGTTCATTTGCAAAAACAGATAAGTGCCATTGCCAAAAATCAACGTACTCTTTGTGTAGCAGTGTTTTTAATAACCAGACCTATTACTTCAGAAATATTAAGCCACTTTGTATTGATCAAATGGATTCAACTTTAGTTTTACTGGTGTCACCTTTCTTAACCTCTTAAGCCCGTGGCTGTTTTTTCCGAATTTGGTTTACATATACTCTGGAAGGCTTTTAAAATGTCTAAAATGTTCATATTGCTCAGTGTTGGGGAGTAACTACTGTATATACATTTTGAGTAACTGTATTCAGGTACATATACTCATTTAAGGGTATTTCGAATACAGTTACTTTTTAAATACCAAAGGAATACAGAGAGGGAGAGAGGAAGGAGAGAGAGAGAGAGAGAGAGAGAGGGGAAGGAGAGAGACAGAGGGAGGAGAGAGAGAGGGAGGAAAGAGAGGGAGGAGAGAGAGAGGGAGGAGAGAGAGAGGAGGAGGAGAGAGAGAGAGGAGGAGGAGGAGAACAGAGAGAGGAGGAGGACAGAGAGGAGGAGGAGGACAGAGAGAGGAGGAGGAGAACAGAGAGGAGGAGGAGGAGAACAGAGAGAGGAGGAGGAGAAGGGAGAGGAGGAGGAGGAGAACAGAGAGAGGAGGAGGAGGAGGAGGACAGGGAGGAGGAGGAGGAGAAAGAGAGGAGGAGGAGAAGAAAGAGGAGGAGGACAGAGAGGAGGAGGAGGAGAACAGAGAGAGGAGGAGGAGGAGGAGGAGGGGGAAAGGGGGGGGGGGAGGGGAAGGGGGGGGAGGAGGAGGGGGACGGAGGGGGGGGGGGGGGGAGGAGGGGGGGGGGGGGGAAGGAGAGGGGGGGAGGAGAAGAGAGAGAGGAGGGGGACAGAGAGGAGGAGGAGCAGGACAGAGAGGAGGAGGAGGACAGAGAGGAGGAGGAGGACAGAGAGGAGGAGGAGGACAGAGAGAGGAGGAGGACAGAGGGGAGGAGGAGGAGGAGAGAGAGGAGGAGGAGGACAGGGAGAGGAGGAGGAGAACAGAGAGAGGATGAGGAGAACAGAGAGAGGAGGATGAGAGGGAGGAGAGGAGAGAGGGAGGAGGCAAGAGAGGGAGAGGGAGGAGGGAAGAGAGGGAGAGGAGAGAGCGGGGGCAAGAGAGGAGAGGAGAGAGGGAGGA
>OMNZ01095657.1:0-24094 GCA_900303255.1 Lesueurigobius sanzi
AACTGCAGCGGGTCCAGGAGGGGGGCGGTGATGGACTTGAGGTGGGGCAGGACCAGACGTTCAAAAGACAAGTTATTCTGGGCCTGAGGGGCTTCCAAGAGGTTAAAGCCCGTAAGCCCCTCCATACTGCAGCAGGATCTTTTGCAGACATTTGGTCCTGGAACCATTCAGAGTGCGCTTGTTTAGTACCTATTGTGTGATAATTTGACATGCCATCTGTAATTTAAGAACCTGCAATAACAGACTTGATTGTCGGTCGGCACAAAGGAATTGACAGAAAATTCCGATATTGTAAGTAGTATTTGCGTTTCTGTGTAATTGATTTGTTCTGTTTTGTTGTTTTGTGTTTGTGCTCCATACCATGTACATGGTTAAGAGCATTAAATAAATAATGAATGAAAGAAATTTATTTAGTTTATTCATAATAATAATATTTTTGTAAGAAGACCTGTTAAGTTTTAAGGTCAATCGCTGAAAGACAGCTGGGCAACATTCAATTTTTTTTCCGATACTAGTACTGTTTGCAATACTGCCAGCTAAACAATACTTTATCGATACCTGTACTAAATTATTGGTCCTCTAGAACCATAAAACAGGACAATAATCATAATTTATTCTATGATTAGAATGATTATTCTACTTATTTTTCATTTTTTTATAATTTATTTGTGCTGTAACATCCAGGTAACTTTCTTTATTGCTGTCTCAGGACCCACCAGGCATTAACCTCTTAAGCCCTAGGCCTTTTTCTCCAAAAATCATGTCTTTACATCCTAGGTGTACATGGCTAATCTTGGTGTCCACACATTTGGTAGAGCTTTGGGATGACGGTGGAAGTGAAATTAAAATAAATGATGCTGTTTGACAATAAAATGAGGTTGCCATAGGTTTGAATGAATTTCTGCCTGAAAAAAACACACACATTTTTCCGCAAAATGGCCTTTTTCCTCCCTGTGGTGGAGCAAATAACAACAGAAATGGATAATCCCACATCAGCTGTCACTAATTTGCAATTTTGGAAAATTTTTCTGCGTAAAACACGTAGGTCAGTAACTGTATCTGAAAAAAAAGTCCCCATTTTCGGGGACTCTAGGTCTTAAGAGGTAAAAACTATTCTTCAGTCTTCATCTGTACTCTGTAGTTGAAGTGTAGGACGTTTCGATCTTAGTCCAAAGATCGTCATCAGCTTAATAACGACGTGAACATGCTCGTGGGTGCTAAAAGTAAGAAAACATCTTAGCCTATTCTGTAGTAGCTCACCAGCCCTTTCTAAGGGCTGGTGAGCTACTAGTTAGAGATCCCTGATTTAACTGTACCCAGTCCTACTCCAGACTTCGCCCCTGCACACAGTCCCTCTCCACTGATCAAGTCTGAGCTTATTCCGTCAAATTTGTTGTCAAAATGAACACTGGGGGTGGGTAGGTGGCGCTGCTCTGATCTGATTGGTGATTTTACACTTCATGGCGAGTCTCTGCTCTCCCAGAGTTAAAGTTCTTACACTTCTCTCTGGACTGTAGTCGGGTGTTACAAAGTGTGCTGCCCATCGCTGAACTCCCTAAAGCACGCTAATAGCTGATTTGAAGGAGCGCAAAAATGAGGATGATTAGTCTTTATCACTGCTGATTAAAGATAGAACTATGGTGAATATAAAAATCAGCTTATATCCAATCTGCTTCCTCTAAGTATAAATTGAAGAGATTTAAATAATTTCTTATAAAGATTAGGGAGACTTTTAAGCCTTGTTTCCAATTCCCTCTGAGAAAATATTAATCAGGGCAGATTAAAGCTATGCACAATGTGTCATAGGGATGGAAGAAAGAACATATTTTATTAGACACTTCACATTTAACATCCACCAAACTGAATCCCGAGGACGGCTACAACCTAAAAGCTTTGTTCAAATTTTTTCCTGAGAAATAATCACTCTCTAAAACAGATGCACACGTTTAAGACTTTGAAGAGATTACCAGAGTGAAACTTGAGTTCAACAGTGAAGTGCTTAACTCCAACCAGGGATGTCACGATTCTAAATATTTCAGTTACCATTGTGAGAAAAAAATATTGTGATTTTACGATTATTCAGGATTATCAGAACTAAGATTACAAAAGGTTTTGTCCAAAGTTTGACAATAAAGAAACAATTTTATATTTGTATATTTATTTAAAGGGGCAATATGTAACTTTTTAAGTGAAAAAGAAAATCCTGATGTTTGTGCATATTTGACCTTTTAGTGACCCCGTGACTATTATGGGTGCAGCATGGCACCTTTACTTTCCATCACAGTGGCCTTTATGACGCTCCAGGATCAATTGTTTTAGGATTGCTGGTGTTTCTGGCACAAATCCTGAAGGCTATTGTTCCTGGAGGATCATAGAGGCCGCTGTGATATAGGGCTGGGCAAAAAAATCGATTTGATTTAAAAATCGAGTTGGCAAGTTGAATTGATGTTTTTTTTCAGAAAATCATTATATACAACATAAGGATAGCAAAAACAGAAAACGTAATAATAACCAACAAACACAAAATAACAAAGATAAAGATTTATTTTGTATCGCCTATCCCATACAGTGTGTATATTCCATGCATATGATGCTTACATTTTACAATCGTCACTCATTTTGTGCTGTATTGTCCTCTGTAGGATCTTCGTAATGTGAGGTTTAGTGGATTATTTGTTAAAAAGCCTGAAATGTTTTGCAGCAGTGACAACGACAAGCTGAAATAGTTGTTTAATTCCAATGTGTTTACATTGTTCAAGGTTTGTTGATGCACGTTATCTCAAAATAAATATATATTGTGTTATGGAAATAGTTGGAAGATTGTTTTGGGAGAAAAAAAATCACCCAGAAAAAAAAAGTTACATAGTGCCCCTTTAATTGTTGTTTTAGTTAAAAAACCTATTCAGCCTATGTGAAAATACATCAAATATTTTGTAATAGCTGATTTCCATGCGTTTGCAGTTTTTACCGTGACACAACAAAAGCAGCACTGCACATGGTACTTTTGGGAGTCTTCCTATGGCAACATTATGGAATTGTCATACAAATATGGGTAACATTTGCTCTCAGCACAGCACAGTGGATTACTGAACCTGCCACTAGGGGCGGGAACCTCAGGGTACATCACGATTCGATATGATGTATGATACATGGCTTACTATAACGATAACGTCACGATTTGCTGATACTGTGATAATCAATATATTGCATCTAATAACCTACCATATACTGTATATCACTATTTTTTAAATAAACACATCAATATTGTTGCTTTATAAAACTATAGCCTCCATATTTTATTATGATTTACATTTGTTTTCATGTGCATGGTTCCTTTTTTTCTTAAATAAGTAAATGAATGGCATCCATTGATTCTCAGAAGTCAGTGAAAGATCACTTCATTTACATTTAAATACATAAGCTGTTTCTAAAAGGAATAAATTAACCAAGTTAATCTTAAACATTATCATTAAAAGTAATTTGTATCAGTGTTTGGTCCAAGTGCTGCCCCCTACTGTCCTGAATGAATTATTGACTATTACTTAGCTCCATAGACCCTTTCAGTCTTTGTAAACATTTCGGCCTTAGTTGGAAGCGGAAAGCTAGATTCCTGTCTATTTCCATTGTAGCTGATGTCATAGATAAACAAATGTCTAACTGTTGTTGGATAAAGATAAAACCTTATTTTATCGTCTCAAATGTCATTCCTCTTGTGCTTGCGCCTTAAGCCACAACAGGACCACATTTTTTAGTTGTAGTTTTAGTTTAATCTTATTTCTCTTGTTCACTTCCTGCGTCCAGCTGATGTCACTGATGATGCAGTGAAAGGGTCTATTGACTGGAAGCACTGCAGCCTCATTAATATGTATGACATTGTTAAGTAATATGCACGGCGTCATCAAAAGTATTGATATTAGCATTGAAATATCGGTATAGTGCCACAAAATATCGCGATATATCGGCAAACTGACTTCATGTGTTTTTTGGATTAAACACCGGACGCCATTTCATCAGCGATTTACCGCAGGTCATAAAATCTCACGTTTAACCCACTGTGAGCTTCTATAACTGCGGTAATCGTAAAAACCTGTTCATCTTGACATCCTTATCTCCAGCTGTTGTACAAAAACATTATTTTATTCACACTAATATTGTTTCAAGTCAACTCAAATGGGCCGTCCAGTCTGTCCACAGCAGCGGCCGGGAATATTGAGCTGTGACAGGGACAGAGGGACAACACACTAATTGCTTTCTGGCTAAGCAGAGTCTCTGGAACTGTCCTGCAATTAGGTAATGCGCTGCCCAGCAAACAGCGAGGGTCAGTCCCACAGTCATCATATTTATGCACTCAAATAACTAGAAATTCATTACACTCACCCACTGCCCCCGGATGAACGTTTTAATACCTCAGGGAAGCTTTACAAGTGCAAATATCTGGTTAATTTATGAAAGAAATACCGCCACTTCCAGCCACTCCTGTTTTTCATTTTATAAGCCTTGTTTTGATTATTTATCTATTTGAACAAATAGATAAATAAATGATATCTAGAACATTTGATCATAGAAATACAGTACAATCAAAGAAGTAACCGGTGGAATAGAGTAATGAACAGGGCTGGGTACTGTTAGACGATACCAGTATGGTATGTTACAACCCAGCTCAGCTAGGGTACGGGAAGTAACAAGTGGTCTGAATAAAGCTAAGATAAGAACAAAACCATTAAGCAAAGGTTGCAACATAAGCCTAACAAATGTTTCAAATCAAAGTCATGACAAAACAAAAAGTGTCACTTAATTCCTAGTCACATTAAAGGTGAATAGTCCAAAAAGCGAGACAGACGACTGGCATACTGGGCACAAAGGCCAACAGCCAGGAACAGGTAGACAGGTGTGTCTTTAAATAGCTGGAACCACCTCCAGGAACTACAGTACCTGGAGGTGGTTTCAGGTGGAGACACAGGGTTGGTCAGGCACAAAGCTGGCGCCTCAATAAGTAGGCAGAAGGCAGCAGACACTAGGACCAATCCTAAAGCAAGACCCGAAATTGGTCCACCAATCGGAGAGGAGGGCTCACATGACTGATTTTTTAATGTACAAAAAAAGAGTATTTAGTAGTAGAGCATGGAAACCCGACCAAAGTCTATTTGAGTTTGGGCTTTGGTCGGACTCGTACACATCAGCGCGATAAGACATTTGAAATGTAAAAAACAGCTTAGGCTATTATGTAGGTGGCCATTGGGCCCGGCCTCTTGTGTTAACGTGTGCTGCCCCGTGGTTGACGTTCTGAATGCCTTTTTTCACTTGATTGATAAAATCGGACTTTCCACACAAACAAAATTCTATGTGTCATAGTAGGCCTATGAAAATATTGTGATTTTAATTTTGTCGGCCTCGATCGGACTTGGACACAAATATCTTAATGCCTATCCTGCTCGATTCAGATCACTGCTCTGTCGGACAAAGGCCGGTGTCGGACAGAAAAAAGTCGGCCTGTTCCACACTGTATTCAGTAGACAGGGCATGGAGGAGAAAGTGGGAGGCCAGGGACCACCACAGGTATCAGAAAAAAAAACTTTTTTCTACGTTTTGAAGCTTGGTGGGCTGCATTAAAGAAAGATAACTTGGATGTTTCAGCTCAAATAAATGAAAAAAATAAAATTAAAATAGAGTTGTATGGACTAAATGAACATTGTTGTTCTCTTTTGTTTTTTCTAGGTAAAAAATAATAATTCTAATAAATTCTAATAATAATTTAGAATAGGTATACAGTTTATTGTTCACGAACCGATATCTTAAACCAAGTATCATTAAAGTACTGGCATTACATTTTTTTTGACTGTACCCAGCTCTAGTAAAGAAGGGGAAACCAAATCTATTCCAAATGCTAATAAGACATTTGGAATAATCTGAGCTGATGTTCTCAAGAGCAATGCTGAGAGTACAGAGACACAGATGTTGGAAGAAAAAAGTAAAATCCCTTTCTTATATTCAATCAATGCTTTTGATAATTAATTATAGTAAAGTTGTAAAGTGGGCTCCATACAGCATGTAAATGTAAGAAGCCCTACTGCTCCATTATAGTCATTAAAAATCACTTAAAGGTCTCATCTCAGTTCATTTCAGGCTTGCAGGAAGAAAACAAAAAGTCAATTCAACTTTGATGAAATCTTAGTGAGAAACTAAAGACTTGTGTGTGCCCTGGAGACAGCAGTGAGGCTGTTTAAACAGTGTCTTGATATAGCACGGTTATGCTGAAGGTCGACTCACACAAACCTCTCTCTAGTCAAGACATTGCTGCGATCAATATTTCTTTAGCACAAACACACAAAATGAAAGCACTTTTAAAGGCTGAAGCCACGGTTCTGCAACAGCAATCTGCATCGAAGGCAGCATTGACTGTTGCACCAGCTTTAGTATGTAGGGTAATCAATGAGGGTAAGGGTTGGGATGTAATGATTAACTCCATAAGGGGGTTCCTTAGGCTGAACATTGCACGACTGGGACATGGGTTATAAGGGGGGAGTTCAGATTAGTCATCGTTTCTTTGGGTATTTGAGGTAACATTATATAAGAGTCCTATATACATATATTACAAATTATATTATAAGAGTGTCTGGAAATGTGCAATGAGTGTGCAAACATTACATACATTTTAGTAAGGCTGTGCTCAATATATCGTATCGGCAATATCGTATCGAAGCACCTGTATCATGATACTCAAATTAAAAAAGAAAATGAATTAAATCTGCTTGTTTTACCCCATGGTTTATTCATAACACAACACGCTCACTAACTATTGCAGTTGTAGGTTTCAGTTGCTGTTTTCTTCAGCTTCTTATGTATTGTATTATGGACGATGTATCGGGATACACTTGAAGAGGTAATTTGCAAAGGCATATATCTCTGTTTCAAAACATTTTTTGGGATATGTATTGTATCGTGAAGTTGTTTGCAATACAAGGGTTTCAGTCACATGACCTCAGTGGTCAGGGCAGTCATTTTGTTGCCCGCTGGCTAGTGCAAGAGTGTCTACTATGTGTCTCTATGTCTATCTATGGTCTGCACTGACTCCACCCAAGAAAAAAATCACAGAGAAAGGTTGTCTGTTACCTCTTTGATGTGTCCATTTAGTCTCAGGAGTGGAAATAGATCTTTGACCTGTGTGGGAGCCTCCTGCTCTGTTCTGGCTGCTGCCACTAACTAACTAACTGCTCTTTGCCTTGTAACCATAGCAATGCGCTGTTTGTTTATACAGTTTATGTACTCTCTTTGTTAAGGTAAGTTAAGAATCTCACAATGGAGAAATTTACTAAGCATTCATCAATCAATTGACCTTTATTTTCATCCTGTGTGAGTAGTGACACTGTATTACTAATTATTGTATTGTGGCATAATTCCACTTTGGGCAACAAAATGGTGGCCACAACCATGCATGACATCACTAGAAACCCATGTATACCCAGCCTTGCATTTTAGCCCACAAATACAATATGGATATTTAGGGCATTAACAATATCAAACTAAGAGAAAAAGAAAATGAAATATTTTATGTAATAGTATAATTTTAGAATCAAAACAATACAAATACACAAACAATTTTGTTGGTGTTCGCCTTATTGCAACAGCTCTACTTCAGCTGCCCTTTCTACAGCATTAGTTAGGGCTAAATTAGGTTCTATACACGATGAATAAATGTATTCATTGTATAATGTCAGTATTTCAGTGTTTCCTCTATTGAATTATATTGGTCTGCGCAATGAACCCTCTGTCAGGTCTGCAGCATTAATGTGCCACTGCTGGCCCGTGTGTTGACAAAAGCTAACTGATGACAGCCAAGGAGACACAGCAGTCAGCCATATTGGGGAGAAAAACACTGTTGACCCTGCTTAGATTGGATTTACCGCAAGGCTGGATCCCACTACTGCTAGACATGATGGATTACTGTAATGACCATCTCAATGGCCTCTTTGTCATGTTTAAATGGCAATACATTTTGTCTGGAACTGGGCTAAATTTAACCATTCAGGACTATCTGTTTGAGGTGTAAATAAAAGTACGCCATGATTATGATGCGCAGGTGCGGCTGATGTCCTGTAAAGGTGGTCTTGACATGGCAGGCTACAGCCATTGATCCCATTTCATTGGACACATTCATCAGCCACCATTAAAAGCCACCATTACATCTGACTGGATCATTGCCAGGCTCGTACTACATGGACGTATCTGGCATTTGTGGCCGTATATCTTCACCAACGCTGTGTATTATTGGTCATCTTCGTATCATATACATATATCATGACAAAGCGAGGTGAAAACGAGCGCAGTTGGTTCACTTCTCAGCGCTGTTATGTTTCCAGCTGCATTATCTTCTGGCACTTCTCACACAATAGTGATTAAGTGTTTGACTCCTCAAACTTTGAGGTCAGCAGTTTCACTCTTATCATCAGTGGGCTATTGGTGACGAGGAGACATTCCCATGAAAAGGTAATAAGTAATGATAATGAAAATAACAAGAAACCAAAAATGGGCAGGAATGTGTATCTTATTTAACAACTAAGAAATTTGCACACACGTCTAATAACTTTGAGTATGAGTTTTTAGTAGTGTATTGTGTTCCAAATTATGTTAAATTAAATGCATGTAAATTATGTAAATAATGCTGTTTAAATTGTAATTTAAGACCCAGTCATGTATCCATCTACACTTAGAAGTCTAGTAAACTGTAACATGAGCCTGCCCAGGGACTACAGGTGGAAATTAGCATTTTTGCTACAAGCATCTTTCCTTTGTGTTAATGTTAAATTGTACAGTGTCCCTGTAAGGTTAAGGTGACCTTAACCTTAACCTGTACAAATAAAATACATACCATACCATACAAAATTTTAATCATCATCATCATCAACGTTTTTTTTTTTTTTTGCTGTAAAATGCAACATACAGGCAGGAAAAATAAAGAAAAACATTGCTCAAAGGGAGTAGGCTGAAGCAGAAAGCTTATTTATACCTACCCCGGTCCTGCTATTTACAATTTGTATTTGTAGCTGCTCAATCGATTAATACTAGACTAAAGCTACAATATACACTTTTAATGACTTCAAATATAGCCATTTCTTCAACAAGTTTGACACATGACCCATGAATCTTCTTTAAAATTGCAGAATGCACCGTTTCTTTTACTCTGGCAACAAAAAAAAACATTGTTTAATAGTATCAAGTTTATCATTCCTGTGGCAACAAAAGCAGAGATTCACTTTGATAAGACAATCTCACTACTATCAAAACCGTATCTAAACGGTTAATGGTCTTAATTTATGAAGCGCTTTGCAACCTCCACTGGGCACCCACACACCAGTGTATGGAGAGAAGTTTATTTATTTATTAACAAAAACAAAACATTTACAACAAAAACAATTTCTGAATTAGCTTGCTTGCCATGGTTTCTAGTTACATTTTTGAGTTAGAACAATTTTTTATTTTTTATTATAAAAAAAATGTATAGACCTTTCTCAGCTGACATCATCGGCAGCGGAACTTGTGTTGCAACAATGGGTTGCTGCAAGCAATTCAAATCAAAACATGCTATATCTCTATGCTCTGACCAATCAGAGGCCGCCGTTCCATTCCAAGTCACATGACTATTTTATTTAGAAAATTGCTATTTCGGTCCAGCTTTATTTTTATTTTTTCCAAAGTTTATTTACAGATACCTTTACAAACCAAGTAAGGCAATATTATGCATCATCTTAAGACAATGACAAATGAACAGGCAGGGACATTTCCAGTTAAAACATGGACGGTGGGACAAATTCCTGCTAAAGCTGCTTGACTTACATTAAAGTGATTAAAGTGAAGGCAGTAAAGAAAAGTAATACTTCACCAACAAAGCTCTAATGTGAGGTCAGTTTTTGTGCTGTATAACTGAACACTGCAACTGGAAACCATGGCAACCAAGCTAATTCAGAAAACAAACAAAACACAGATGTAAAAGCAAAATAACCAGAAAATAAAATTAGACATATTGTAAACAATGAAGTACATGACAACAAACAATAAAACAACAATAAACAACAATAAAATAAATTACAACAAAAAAACCTCTCAAACATACAATCAAAACCAACACACCGAAAGAAAAAAGAACACTTTAAACTTTAACCATGGCATAAAAATAAATAAAAAATAAAATCAACTCAAAATGAATGATAGATTAATTAATCCAATCCACTTTATAAATATAGCACATTTAAACAACAAAAATGCTATCCTTATCTCCACCACTAACTGAATATAAAATGATAAATAGATATAAAACAGATTAAAACAATCCAAAATAAATCGTATTAAAACAATAAATCAGAGTAAAACTGTAAATAAAAATAAAAACATGAATTACAACAATTAATTCCATCACATATCCTTCCCAGATACCCGTTTATCAGACTGGACTGGTGGGAGAAGTGTTTGCCCAAAGGCACATGAACAACACTGGAGCCAGTTGGGATCAAGCCCCCCATGCTCTACCAGCTGAGCTACTGATGCCATCTCTCTATCCTGCACCAAGGCCCATGGGGCCTGGGTTTGACTCTCTGCTTGGACCACTTGCCCCGCGCCATTCGAACAGAGCTTCAGTTAGATTACAAGAGATGCGCGGTCCACAACATTTATACGTTTATTTCATTGCACTGACACTTTATTTGTGAGGCCCAACAGGTCGACCAATGAGAAAAAAGAAATGTCTCAATACATCAAGGTGCAGCATGGACACTTTCCTACAAAGTAAAATGACCAGATGACAAAGAGTGAGAGAGACAGGTTCATCTATTTGGAGGCAGACACGGCTCCCACAGTGGGGCAAACAGTCTATAAGAGAATGTAAATGAAGTAGCCTATGCCAACAAACCAGTACTTTGTCTCCATCATGAATAAATATTAGTGGTTCTCACTCTCTGGGCAGGCCCCCTGTTCTGTTAAGACGTCACATACCACGATGTCACTACTGTCTGTCATCACAACAGCAGTGCAGCAGACGAGAGCTGGAAACTCTTCTATAATGTGTTGGACAGTCATCAAGCTAAGACTATAAGTCGCTCCGATAAGTCGCATCAGCCAAAAAATGCATAATGAAGAAGAAATAACATATATAAAGCAGCTGGACACACTACAGGATTTTTAGCCAGATTTTTAGTCTTAGGAGGTGTGGCTCAATAAAAACTTTCTCTCATGGCATGATCTGTGGTGGGACTCCTCATGTGTGTGTATGTATGTCCTCATGTCTGTCCTTAAGTGTGTGTGGTCTGTGCACAGATCTTTAGTTTCAAAAGAATAAAAATCCTCTAGTGTGTGGGCTCCTTAAGTCGCACTGGACTATAGGTGGCATTTTTGGGGGGAAATTTATTTTAACAAAATCCGAGACCAAGAACAGACATTTCATCTTGAAAGGCAAGTTATAATAATAACATTAGAATAGAGAACAACAGGCTGAATAGGTGTACGGTATGCTAATGTACCATATTAACAGTTATTCAGACAACTATAGCATGAAGAACAGAATCAGTGTGAAAATAACTTATGAGAAATTATATATTTTAATATATATAATATATAAGTCGCAGGACCAGCCAAACTATGAGAAAAAGTGTGATTTATAGTCCGGAAAATGCGGTATTTAAATTACTCCTTCTCTTAAAAATATCTGTTCTGTGGTCATCTGCTAGAACACAGTAAATTAGCCTTCATCTCGCCTTTTTAATCCTTTTTTTTTTTTTCAGAATACCAATGGGAAAATGGAAAACTTACCAGAAACCTAGTGGCCATTGAGCTCCATTATGTTCTATGTGCAGCGTGCTTTACTTTAACCATCCTTGTACATTTCAGTGTTGTGTGTGTCAATAATAATAAAAATTCATGAAATGAAAATGTTTTTCGAAAACATAAAAATGACTCTTGGTGATTTCTGTATGCATGAACTTTTCGAGTGTTGTCTTATCCTGAATGTGAGCTGACATGGACTAAGGCCCGTGTCGTATTAAAAAGAGGTATTTGTGTTCATTACTGCAGACAGAGCATACGTGAGCACAGACCAGAGGGAGCAGAGCATGGCCAGTTGATTTGAGCACTGTCTCTAGTGACAGACTGCTGTCTCCTCGGCGGTGAGCTTTAAATGGTTTCTCTGTCAGGAAGAATGGAGGGGATAAACTGCACTCTCCAATCTCCAGACCCATTTAGAGGAGCAGATGAAAAGGTGGACGGACAGCCTATACGTGTTCTCCCACTTTTATTCAGCGCTGGCCCTCTAATAAACAAAACAGCAAATATCCACTGCATTTTTTGACAGCCACTTTTGGCCTGCCACTCCAGATAAAAGACAGCGCCTGCAGCATGAGCTTTTCCCTCAGTCAGTCAAACTCTGACGAGCTGCTCCGCGTCTGCTCGCTCCCCCATCACACTTTGACAGGCGATTAATTCAAATCAGCAGCTGAAAATAATTATGGCATTATGGGAACAGTAGTCATTATTTAGAACATGATTAAATGTTTCCATGTCTATTGACTGAGGCCTGTGTGATTTATGCGTTTGTTTAGTCAATAGTGTAGTTGAAATGATGTCATTAATTATGTATGGAGACTTCAAGATGTGCTCAAGAAACCCTCCTTCTCACTTGACTCCCTCCGCTACAGACACATGAGGAGCAGGAATTAAGAAGCTGCTGACCTGTGTTTGAGACGGTTTGCTTTTTCAAACCTCCAAATGTTGCCAATAGTGGAAACTAATAATGACTATAGTATGAACAAACAAAAGTGTGAACAAAAAAGCTCATAGCAAAAAGTCACTTAATTCCACGTGCCTAGTTTCCTAGTGATGCAACAGGCCTCTATCCATCCTGTCTGTCAGTCCACCTCTCGGAGGGATTGCACTGTCAGTCCGTGGTCTTAGCCAAAGGTCAGAGGTCAGCTGGAGTTTCCTGTCAAATCTCCCTTGAGTAATTTCCATTTTAATGTCACACTTCTAATCTATCAAAGTGAGGGACATCACACAGCGGCCCTAAGTCTTCTTCCCCAGGGCTCTGTCTTTCAAGCCACTGGCAAAATGATATGTCACTCTTTTATTCCTACTCACTTGAAGTAGCTACTATTAAGAAATAGATTTATTGGTCCAGGACCTGTAACACATGTGGAAAATTGTCCATACAAGTGCATTTGTATTTATATCTTTTATATACTGCAGAACATTATCATTCTGTTATCTCAGTCAAAAGCCCGATAAAACCAAGCTTTATTTTGATAAAGAAAAGAGGAATAAGATGATAATGGACATTTGTGGGAACAGATGCTGCAGATAAGACCTCTCAGGTGCACAGTGCATGACAGGCTCTGAGCGCAGCAGGTCTGAGAGGGAGCCCCAGTGCAATGCTGATATTTCACAAACAGAATGATGTTTTCAACATTGTGAGAGATGGCTGGTTCCAGTCATTGCCTTTAGCATACGCCTGACTTGGGATATTAATGCGCTCCAGTAACTGTTAATTTCACTTTGGAGAAGTGATTTATGGGTAGACGGAGGGGAGAGGCATAATCTAATTGAGATCAGAATGGCTGTTTCTCACATAGTCACGCTTGCACCTTCCAGATGGGGCACTATGATTAATGCATAATGAGCAAATAATCCATGAAATGCATAGAAAACAATTCTTCAACCACTGCTCTCTTTGTGAAGAGCAGAATAAATAGTAATAGTAATAAAACTGCCTTTGTCATATTTTGTTTGTTCTGAATGCTGTCCCTTTTCCAGACTTTATTGGAGAGCTGCACGATCAATGGAGAGAAACGGCATAATCAATCTCAGATTGCAGTGTCTGTCTGTGTGCTGCCTTTATAAAACCATAAAAGAGCCCAGAAAAGCCCTGTATCATTAATGTCTTCATCTCTCAAGTCATGTGACACATGAGACCACAGCTGAGGACATGCCAAAATCAGAGTCCAAATCAGATTGAGCGGGGCCATGTACACTAAAAACAGTGGGAGCAAGGAATTGATTAAAAATAACATCACAAAAAAATATCTCAGGTTAAAAATGTGAAAGTAAAACAAATTATCTTAAGTGCTTAAAATGCAAAAAGGAAAAGTGTGAGAAACTGTTTAAAGCCATAAAACCCCTCATTCAGTAATAACTGGCTAAATGGGCTTAAAAATTATCATTAGAAAAACGTGAGAGTGGACCTTGGCCATTCCTGTCTTCTTTGAGACGATGAATGCCTGATGGAAAACCAAGATGGTAAAAGAAGAGGTCCATTATCGATTGACAAAACTATAACATTTGCAGCTTAAAAGAGCCGCTGCCTCATTGTCAAAAAGATCCATAACACTAGAGAAATCTCCTGTATTGATTTTTACATAAGGATTCATCTTTCTGCATTAGAACACATTTGGGACAAGGACCAATCAGGTCCACTTATCATTATTTGGCAGGGGCGTTATCATTGACTGGGGCTGTGGGGCAGCTAGACCTGTCGTAGGGGTTCAAGTGTCTCCCTGGTAATGAACTATGCTTGGGACAGAATGGGAGGCGACTATTACCTCACACTATTTATTTTCTTAGCATGACTCTAGACTGCACTGACCTGCATAACTTCCATTTCAAAAGCAAGACACAGCTGGAGCACGGGGCCGAGAGACGGGGTTTTACTGGGCTCCTGTCAGCGCCAACAGTTGGACTCTTGTCAGTCAGGTGAGAAGTGCCTCAAATGCCCACACCACAACTTATCTGATGGACAGCTTTAGAGAAGGGGAGACACGGCAGGGTTCTACACTTTTTTAATTTTCAGATTTCAGGCCAGGTTGCTTTCTTAACATATAAATTAACTTCATATGTATACAACAACAAAAAGTGTGTTATTTTTGTTTTTACTTGTTCTTAATCATGGGAAATTGTACTTCAAAGCCCATTTTCTCATATTGTACAAAGGATTTTCAAGTTTTTTTTCTCATAAAGATTTTTAATTCCTAGCCGGATTTGAATTTTTACAGATTTCTTGCCAATATAAAACATGCTCCTAATGACCAGCTCGACACAGAAAATGTTATTTTTGCAGTGGGTAATTAAATAATGTATTTGGATGAGGGCCTAACCCAGCCATTCCCTTGTCGTGGCCCCCTTTATACATCCAAAGATCTCTCGGGGCCCCAAATTCATGCCATTTAAAAGAAAATGTCATGGTTTTCACTTTATTTTACATACAATACAAGGAAACAGTAACAATATGGTAAAATAGATTATCAACAAATTAATCCAAAGTTCATTAAAAACTGATGGGATTGATTTCTGGACAACCTTTGGAGGGCCCCCTGCAGTGCCACTGAGGACCCCCAGGGGGCCACGGAACCCTCTTTGGGAACCGGCAGCCTAAGCTATTTAAATCTCATATTTGGCTGCCTTTAGTCAACATTAGGGCTGTGTACCTTTGAGAACCTGGCGATACGATACATACCTCGATGCACAGGTCACAATACGATACGTACCTCTATACACAGGTCACGATACGATACATGCCTCGATACACAGGTTACGATACGATAAGTACCTAGATACACAGGTCACGATACGTACCTCGATACACAGGTCACGATACGATACGTACCTCGATACACAGGTCACAATACGATACGTACCTCGATACACAGGTCACGATACGTACCTCGATACACAGGTCACGATACGTACCTAGATACACAGGTCACGATACGATACCTCGATACACAGGTCACGATATGATACATACCTCGATACACAGGTCACGATATGATACATACCTCGATACACAGGTCACTTAACGATACGTACCTCGATACACAGGTTGCGATACGATACGTACCTCGATACAGAGCCTTCTCAATACAATTTGACACTGTTCGATACGATTCAAT
Source organism: Lesueurigobius sanzi (assembly GCA_900303255.1). NCBI lineage: Eukaryota > Metazoa > Chordata > Actinopteri > Gobiiformes > Gobiidae > Lesueurigobius > Lesueurigobius sanzi. The sequence continues at coordinate 15,921 of OMNZ01095657.1, forward strand.
AACAAAACATGGACCTAAGGCTCATTGTTTAATCGTGAACATAAAGTACATTTTGGTTAAATGCTTGCAACATAAAGTGTTCAGAATAATTGGTCGGACACAGTGTAACTGATCTCAAGGTTCACAATACAAAATCTTTTACATTGTCCATGATTTTTTCCCCAGTCTTGCTGCCATCTAACACCTGGGGGAAGAACGATACTAAGAGCCACAATATCGGTATATTTTAAAATTACACATATCTAGGTATCAATATTTTGAGCACACCCTTAGTCAACATCTCCATGGAGACGAGCTGGAGACGTCCCTGCTCCCAGGAAAGTTACAAGTCAGGTTAGCTTGTCTTTTATTATAATTACTATTATAAGTGTTATGCGGTGTACTTGAATTGAAAGAAATTAGCAATAAATACTTTCTCATATTTATCTACAGCAAAGAATTTTGTCCTACAAACTAAATATTACACGGTAAGGTATTATCTCACTATCCATTCCACTGTACAAGCTCACGGTATTGTGGAAATGCTGCTTATTCTCTATAAGTGCCAAGACAAGTCATTAGTGCATAATAATCATTGCATATTTCATAGGATCATTACGACCAAATCTGCAAGTGAAGGTGCTGGCCGTTACACAGTGAGTTTCAGCAAACTAGGTATAATGAAATTGTGAAATAATAAAAGATACAAAAGTTTTATCATTATGCTGGAGTTTTGCCACCTAACGCAAAGGGGAAATCGTAAGTAGTTGCAGAGTTGGTTTTTTTGAGTTTTTCCTTGCCGCGAAGGAGGATCTAAGGACAGGGGATGCCCCAGCACTATTAATATTCAATAATTGTCTTTCTATTTTCTGTGAAGCCCTGCGAGGCAACTTTGTTGTGATTCTGGGCTATACAAATAAAATTGAATTGAATTGCAATTAACAGTTGAGTGAATTATTGTAAAAGAATGAGGACCAAAATTAGTGGGATGGTTGGTCATTTCAAGATTTTTAATGAGCTGCTCTTTGTTTGGACTGGAAGAAAGCAAAAAGAGCTTCAGGAATCAGGATCAGCCATAGTCCTGAGACAGTGATATGGCCTTAAGCATCAACATTCATCATTCAAACATGGGCTCAAATAACTTGATTTGAGAATATGAATCTCGTTTTGAGTAGTTTTGACTAGATTAGACATATTTACTACTGTCATCTAGATTATGTAGCTTCTTTTATGACATTTCTGACTGAAAAGGTCACTTGAAATATGAAGCTAAAACTGCCAATGAGAAAAGAATAATTGTCTTACCCCATTGGCAATTAGGTTTACTTGAAATAAGAAGAGATGTATTGAAATATGTCAGGAACTCCCCAGAACCCCTCAGACTAATAATCCAGATCAAATGAGCTAAATCTTAACCAGTCGCAACAACTCAAATTGAGATTAATATTCTGAATATGAGCCATTTAAACTAATCTAGAAATGTACTTTTTGCGGTGTGAAAGAGACAATCAACGGTGAAGGCTTTTACAGTATGTACCTCAAGTTTATTCCCAGCAGTGTGAGAGACGAGGTGATAGCTGGATGATAGCTGCCCCTAACTATGTACAATCAATACATGTATGAACATCACACTGACAAAGCTGGTCCAAACAATGCACAGACAATTCTATTTCTTCCTGTGGAGAGCTTTTTTGTCTCCATCTAGTTTTGCAGCTTACAAATGTAATCATTTTTGTATTGCGTGTATTGAGTGTGGAAATGATGGCTTTGTTTACACTAGTACTTTCACTTATATTGTTACATAATTCAGCTGAACAAAAAAATATACATTTATAAAAACAAATGCTGTCTGTAGTAAATGTTTTGTAGCTCCTACAAAACTATAATCTAAAACAAAAAAGACTAATCTCAGCAAAAAATAAATAAATTAAAAGCAAATTGGACACAACATGCAACTTCTGAGCAAAACATTGTGTAAAACTGACAACAGACATTTTTAACAAAACCTGAAAACAATTGTGTTTTTTTCAATAAACTTCTGGTTAGGGCTGGTCAATTAAGATAATCTCATGGTGAGATTTAGTTGTCAAGCCAACTAGCCAATCCAACCTCAGAAAAAACATGCAGCTCACTAGAAATTACGAGTCTAGTCCAGTAGGTGGCGGGGAATGCTCAGTTGTTTCCAGTTCCATGGTTGGTTCCATAGCATCCGCAAAATCAAAACAGCTTCGTAAGTAACTGCTGATGGTGATACAAAAATGACCTGGCAGTTTCCCCCAAATATCTGAGCACTAAGGAACATGAGCATTTCTTTAGGATTTCTGGAATTGGTCGCTCACAGATGCTTTTCTAGTTAACAACTGTTAGTAAACATAATCTGTGCTAGCACGCTAGCTAGCAGTTGTTGCAATCTGGCCTTCTTTCTTCAAACACTTTTACTTTTGTGCGATCTCTGCACATGTGTTTTTGATTTGTCCCTGGCCATGTGCGAGCTGTGGTGTTGGTGTAGCTACTGTGTGGGTGGAGAGGTGCCCATTTTTGCTTTTGTAGTAGCAAGTTAGCAGTTAGCACAAAGTTTCAAAGTGATGTAACAATACAACAGGATTGGGCCCGTGCGCTCATTTTTGTCCCAGGATGGGAAAGGGCTTTTTCCATTAATTTCACTATTTTTAAGGTTAGTGTTGGGTTTACAGTTAGTTTGGATTAGTTTAAGCTAGCGTTGTCCTCAAATGTGGCCTTTCCCATCCTGGGTAAAAAAATGTCACTGCCCATGCCTCGCGATCTGTATAACCACTGGTACTTAAGGCCATATTTATTTGTGTTTATTTATTTTTTCTTCATAATCGCCCAGCCCTATTTTAACAGTAATATCATAACCTCACATTCAATAAACTATGGAATGATTTCTTGAAAAGAAGGCACAAGGCTGCAGTTTCAATCCACATGGAAAGCAGATCTGTATCTCTGCCTTAATAAATACCTGCACGTTACAATTGACACACTTAAAGTCATTGGCTATAAATGAGAGACTGAGGTCCGTGGACTTTATAGACCATTATAACTTGCAGAATGTGAGCCACTGCAGAGACATGCTTGAGAATGTGAAGTGCCGCAATGTTGGACCCCGCACAGACCAACTCAATTATCCGGCTCCTTGTCGAGTGAAGAAACAAGTGAGAAGTGCTACATGTAAAGGCTGTAACTCCAAAAGTGTCTCATCTAAAAGCCTTATCTGGACACCGTTTTAACTAGCCTTGACTGAAGCTGTGCCTGTGCGACGTGTGTAAAATTGAAATCACAAGATTAGTCATTTCCGAAAGAGCGAGTTTGCTTTCATGCCTGTTTTCGATCTTTTTAGAGGTCAAACGGAGGTTTAAAGTAGATTTAAGTTAATATATTAAAAGTGGTCATATACAGTACAGTATATGTATAGGGGAGATCGGGATGGTTGTAACACTTTTTGCTTGAGGGCTATAACTCACAAACTTACACAAATTTCACACAAAACACCTACATTTGTCGGCTACAAATGGAAGCACATAAGATTTCTATAATCACAACACACCTTGAGAAGGCGTCAAATCGAAGAGTTCTTCTGTTACAACTCTCCCCACTAGCGGGGTGGGTTCAGGGCCGGCCCAAGCATTCACGGGGCCTTAAGCGGAGTTATGTCATGGGGCCCTCGCAACAATTTAATTTCGGATAGATACATATTATATTCCCATAATTGAGAGAAAACGAGAGTCAAATCACCCTTCATCCTGACTATGTTTGTAAAAGAAAAATTAAATTTAGAAATGAGTGAAATTTTACTTATGTCTAGATTTCTTTTTGCAGCGTACTAGTTATTTTGACAAGACATTCGACATTTGAGGGAAATTTATGAGGCACACAACACCTGTAGTACAAATGTTTGCACTAATGGGGGCCCCCTTGTGGTCTCGGGGCCCTAAGCAGCTGCATAGTCTGCTTATTCGACTGGGCCGGCCCTGGGTGGGTTTTACAATCCCACCCGTTTATAATGCAGGGCAGAGGGCAGAAAATGCATTTTAATATTTTGTAAATCTAAGTAGTAGTAGTAAAAAACTATTACTTAGATGACTTTCTCCTCTCAAAATCAGTCTTCTTACACGTGAGAGCAAAAGTTTTATTTATAGCCTTTATAGTCGACTAAAATATATTGTCATCATTTTAGTCAAAGTAATATTTTTGCTGACAAAAATTACACTAAAACTAGATTAATGACTAAGCCTATGACTAAAATGTCCAGATATTTTCATCAACTAATTAAGACAAACTAAAAATGAAAAGAAGAGACTAAAAAGATGTTGTAGAGGCTCAGATTGAAAGAGCCTCAATTTAAATTCACCGCCAAAGAAACAGGTCTGTGCTTTGTTCACGTGGAAGAAACTCAGAGAATTAAGAGAACTAAAACTAAATATGTTTTCATCAAAAGACTAAGGCTCAATCTAAATTAAAATGTGTTGTTGAAGTTAACAGTGATGTATAGCTTTACCTTTTCATTCATGTTATGCTCCATATGCAGCAGACTGGAGCACTGGCCTCCACAGCAGCAGCAGCAGCAGCAGCAGCAGCAGCACACAGACGGTCTTCAGGGCATGTCACAGGGACAAGGCAACAGCGCTGCTAAACACCAGACCCTGCTGTGAGACAAATTGGTACAAATTGGTATGTTTCCACTTTATAGGATTACAAAGAGGCCCCTAAGGGAAATTTCTATAGGTCAATGGAAGGGGGGGGGGCGGGGGGGGTCCTGATCAGAAGAAAAAGACTGTGGGACAGGGCAGCCATGAAAGTCACATGATGATCTGGGCACACCTCGCTCAGACACAGCGCACTTTAAATTTGCTTGAATTTTAAATATTTGACCTTATTCTGAGTCATTTCGACTTGCAAAGTAAAAAGATCGGCCAATGGAACAAGTATTTTTGCACATAAGTAGGGCTGAAAAACTAATCGTCCATTCAATCTTTAGCCAGCTCCTTGTGGCCTTCTTTGTTGCAATTGTTATGATTTTGAGGATGTATCTGTCCTTTTTTGGAAACAGGTCCCTGGGTAGCCAGCCCAGCAGATAGATCGTTGTAAGCCATGAAATCATCCGTCAATTTAAAAATGTTGACAACTGTGGGCATGTCCAGAAGATATGGGAGTGATTGGCATTTGGGTGACCACATTGTCTCCAACATTGTTGCCGATGCCCCTTAAATTTGTTCGTGATGTGAGTAGTAATGAAGAATCCAATAAGACATTACCACCCAAATTCCCTCCTTCTTTTGGAATTAGTAGATGATTGTTGTGTGTTGCACATCAAAAGCCAATCACTCTCTGACAAATCAACTTTGACAGCCCTAGTTTAAACTAAAAAAATACATTCAGTAAAACAATACACAAATAATATATTTCACACAGATCTGCTTTGTAAAGGGCCAGTGTAATGACGCGAAACAGTAAAGAGATTTACTCCAAACCATACACGAGATGTGTCTTTTGTAGATTGTTACAGTAGGTTGTCATGATTTAACCAAAACTCCAGCAGATAAGACACTTTTAAGACAAACTATCCACATCCAATCGCCGAAATCTTTTCCCATGAAATAATTGCGCAGCCTTGATTGGTTTTTGTATTTTTCATATCAAAGTCAACATTGTTTTTCCTGACAACTCTTTTAAGTGTAATAGATTGTAGCCTCTGAGCACCATCGCATCCAAAAGCCGAGAGAATCAGGTGTGGAAACAGACCAACCAGTGTCAACATGACCATGTGTGAGAAGCGAGAGGCTCAACTACATTGATTTATGAACAAGGAACAAAACGGAGATCCTGGGAAAGCTGTTGCACGTGAGAGAGAACAGTCGTCGCGGTGCAGGTAGAAAGTAGAAAGAACACAAGGCTCAGATTGTGACGGTTTTCTCTGACGCGGCGTGGACGAGACCCTAATGCCATGTTCCCATGCTCGCCGAGGCCCTGCAGTTTGTTTCGTGAGCTTGCAGATGAGTGTTAATGCCTCTTTAGTTATGTGACCAGGAGCTGTCAGGAATCCACACAAATACCCCTGTCTGTATTCACACACGGTCAGCTGACAGCAACGACAGCCTCAGGAAAAGTAGTGATAATATTTATAAGCCCAGTATAAAAGCAGTGCGCAGTGGAGATGTGGTGTTCATGACCGAATCGGCTCTTTTGAATTCAAGAATCAGCACAAACTTCCTCTAGAGCTTATCTTACTTTTTATTCAGTGTACATAAGAGATTTTATTGAGAGATGCTAAGAGACATTTATTTTATTTTTATTTTACTCTTGTATTAAAAAATAATCGTCTGAATAATCATTAGTTGCAGGCCTGTAATGAAGTACGGTAATTATATAAGTGTACGAACCTTATTACAATGTTCTGGAGTCATGGTTTTAAAGTAACTGCGGGATAAAACAAACAAAAAGGTAGTCATATTGGATTCTTCTTCTACATGCTCAAAGGTTTTGTATTTAGATTTCCAGGACGACCTTGTTGTTGTAACGTCTGCCAATCTGTTGTTGAGTTTACTGACTGTCCGCAGACACATTGTTGCACTTCAATTGGCTTAATGGGTTTTATTTGTTACTGGGATTTTTGCTGATACTTTTTACAATTTAACAGTTTGGGGCATTAACCGTGATTTATTGACGAAATAAAAGATATTAAAAGGCCTTGAGAGGTATAATATTGTATGCTTTTACCCAAAGAAGGCTCATCTCTCCCTCGGCGCTAATGTGGGCGCCCCGCTGTGCCCTTTGATGGACCCGCAGACACAGATCCAAACGTTCATCGCTCTGCAGTATTTCATGGCCTGACAGACAACCTCAGCCTAAATAACTATGAAAAATGAGGAGAGGGATGAGCACAATAACCTGCTGAACTTGAGAGCCTTTTCTCATCGATTATGGAGATCTCTTTGTCAGTGACCCGGGATTTTATGAGTCTTAAGTATTGATTGAATACACAAAGAAAATACTTTGTCCGTTAAATCAGACTTTAATTTGATTGGCTTCCCATGCCATTTACTGAAAACATAAGCATTTTATTTTAGCATAAGCCTCATTGTGTGGAAATTAAATTAACTCCAGCCAGTGCATTGTTAATGCAGAATAACGTTAGGGAGCCAGACCTTTCCCCTTTGACCCCAAAGAAGCGTCTGGTCATGAGGGAAATAAGGGGGACACAAACCCCATGCACTTAAGAACCTCTCTTTTCTGGTCGCCTTGATTTGACACTTCAAATCAGCGGGTGAGCAGATCGATAGATTCTCGGAGGTTGACTTTATAAGTAGGCCATAAGACGTAGCAGAGATATTAACGCTGAGTAAAATGAGGCTGACTGGAGTTCATGCGCCGCTCTCCACTTTTGAGAGTAATCTGCACTAAAACAGGCCCACAAGTTATCTGGACACTTCTGTCAATACTCTGTATGTAGACCGACAACATATCACATACTAAATCTAGCGGCAGGTGGGCCTCCCCTTTGAGTGGCCATTTCACTGATTTAAGTGATCACATTTAGCTTCCTCTTTGTGCAAGTGTGTTATCACCAAAATTGAAATACAAAAGGATCAAATCAGCCTGACGGGGCTGTGAGACACACATCCTGCATTTTTTTAAGAGTTCAACTCATCTAAGCCATATCCACACATGCCCTGATGTTTCTATAAACTCATAGTTCCTACATCTGTGTGAAAAAATATCTCTGTCCACTAGAGTAATAATCCCATTCAAAAATTGCATAGACTTTTTGAAAAATTCAATTGTACGGAGGCTAATCAGCTACGTGCTAACTGCTAGCCATAGCGCAAATATTTTACAAGCAAGAAAATACCCAATACTTGAAAATAGGGCAAAATATTTTTTGGTTTATAAAGTTTTGGATACAATTTGAATTTATTATTGTGTGTTTTATGCCCATAAGTCTCCACGTAGCTGATTAGCTGCTATCGTTCTTTTAAACATTTGATATAATTTTTTTTCTAAGTCTATGCGATTTTTGAATGGGATTATTACTTCCGGCGGGACTATGATGCTCCATTAAAATAATCAACTATTTTAGTAATAAATTCCCAATTTCTGAATTAGATTGGTTGCCATGGTTTCCAGTTGCATTTTCAGTTAGAGCAGCGGACGGTGGGACGAATTCTTGTTACAGCTGC